>JAULKR010064215.1:0-11301 GCA_032356305.1 Prasiola linearis | reverse complement strand
ACACACACACACACACACACACACACACACACACACACACACACACACACACACACACACACACACACACATACAGTAAATTGTGTAGCTGGTGGCCAAAAGTAGGTAAAGTCACTTATTTGCACAAAAGAACTCTGGGCTACGTTTCCACCTTTTTCGCTGGAGCCTCACCGTGGCAACAAAGTGAACCCAGCGTTGGCAGTGGCTGCTGCAAGCGCCGCAATGTGCGGCCACGGCTTCTCGGGGTTGACAAAGTCTCGTGTGAGCGGCGACATGCCCCCCCAGTCGCTGATGCCCGCATCCAGCAGTAGCTTCCAGCTGGCTTCGACTGTCGACGGTACGTCACCGGACATGTTCTCCTCGATTGGTGTCAAGTTCGGTGGCGCCTGCATGGCAGCTTCCAGGGGTCGGTGTCGATTACCACACGACGAGATCTGACGAAACGCAGCACAGCTGTTACACGGAGACGACACACATTATCTAATGCAGTGCACCTGGCTTCAAAAGGAGATTGTGCCCCGAAGACATCATCAAGGGATCGACGGCCAGGCTATGTGCTGGCCGATCGCTGACAAAGATTGGAGACTGAGCATCTGAACGAGTCGTCACAGGGGATTGCGCGAGCGTGAACAAGTCACTGAGGGGACGCTGGAACATGGCTCGTTCAGGAGCGCTCATACGGCAGCAGCAAGCCGCAAGCAGCAAGCCTTCAGTGATTGCAATCGACGATTAATTCCAATGCACGAAGCTCACGTAACTCAATCAAACTCGTTGAGCTCATGCTGTGCGAGGGGCACAGGGAAGTAAGTATTCCATCCGTGCTGTGTCCAGAAGGCCCCCAAGAAGGAGCCCCGGAAAGTGTGCTAATTCCCTCAGGGAGAGTCGCATGCCTCTACAGACGTTGTCCTAATGTCTACCGCAGAGTCTGAGTCAGCGCCCGTGATGATGGCGCCGCCACAGAGCAGTCAGCGTTGCTTCACCTAGAAGGGTGGATACCCGATAGGCTGCAGGTGATAGGTGCATTCGGCTCGATCATGCACCAGGAAGACGGCAGCACGGCATTGGTGGCTGAAAGATCTTTCACCGGCATTCGATGAAGGTTGTCAATCGGAAGGGCAACAGCCGAAAGGCACCCGTGCAACAATCTATAGGAGACAACACAGGATGCTGCTGTCAGCTAAGGGCATCAGGTACTTGATATGTCATTTAAGAGTAAATTCAGGGAACTCCCATACAGCTGCCGAACAATTGGACCAATATATCAAAGTGGTATCATCAAGATATGTTGCAACGCTTAAGATGTCGTTGAGGAGATCGATTATGCGCTTGTTCGTAGAAGTATGTTAATTGGAGAAACATCAGCCTTGTAACTCGTACGCAAACATACCTGCACATTAGCCTTGGCGCCTAAGATGATGCGTGCCATTGCAACCGTCCACAGCAGCTCATCCAAGGTGGGCTCTGCTACGGCTGCCATTGCAGTGCCTTTCTTTGCCCGGAAGTTCTGTATGATGATCTCCTGCAGCGAATGCGTGCCAAATGCGATGCCTTGGTAAGCTGGCAATCAACAGGTGTCACGAAGAAACGACCATTACCACCACCATCACCAACATCATCATCGTCGTCATCATCATCATCATCATCATCATGCTATTTGTCCAAGCACAGCGACGCATGATGCCTGCGACTCTATTCATACAGTCAATCATGGCTTGGACTGAGCGCCTGCACCCCCACTGGTGGCTTCAGCTGAAGGGAGACCTGTATGTGGCCGTACTGCGCGTTCAAGTCGCGGATGGCGAACAGGGCGTCAAGGCGCTCGGAGCGTGTCTCCCCAATGCCGATGAGGATCCCTGTGGTGAAAGGAATGCGTGCCCTCCCGGCAGCGGCGATCGTCGCCAAACGGGCTGCCGGCTCCTGCGACGCCTTTGGCTGCTGCTTCGGGTTGCTCAGAAGAAGTGCGAACAGGTGCAGATGGCGGAGGACACTCCAGGGTCAGGGGGGTTCCCTTCCTTTGGGCCGGTTGCAGAGACTCGGGAGGCGGTCCCCCTGGCCTCATGCAATGCAAAGCATGTGCGCAATGCACTGATGTATGCTCATGTATCACTGATGCAACAGCGAACCGTGAAAAGGTATGTGTGTCACTGAATGACTAATAATAGGCAGTTTGCAACAAGAATGAAGCGCTGCACTGATGATCTGAACAGATGATACAGACCCGGAACGAAACGTCGGCTGTAAGATCACAAACCTGGGATTCAAATCCCCAAACCTGACCAAGAGGATCCGCACAGACTTGCAGCTGCAGCCAATGTTAGCGGCTCAGCCTCTTGAGACAGCTCACCCACATGGGTGAAGGTCTGCTGCGAAAAATTGAATGCTGTTGCAGGATGCGGAACGAGACATTCCATGAAGTGCCCTCGTGTCACGAAGTCGATGCACTCTCCGATCACTTGAAAGGAAGAATAGTTGGCAAAGAAAAGAAGAAATGAAAAAAAGATGGAACAAAAGGACAAGAGAGAGGAAAACAAATAAAGACTTGGAACTGCCACCCCTGTTAAGAACAGGGGGATCAGTTTGCTGCAAACTGTTTTCACTTGCTGCATGGTGGAGGCAATCCCCCCCCCCTCTCTTCCCCACACACAGCACTTCAGGGGCGAGGCAATGCGATGTGTCACATATCTGTACACTTTGCAATTTCAAAGCAAATGGAAACATGGGGATTGGGGATGCCCCTTCGTCGTACCTTGCCGCAACAAGGAGACGTGCGGCAGACATATGTAGAAAGGCACGTAGCCTACGGCATACTTGCGAGGCAAAGGCGACAGCACAGCCAAAGACTTGCCTTGTCTGGACAGCCATGGTGCGCCATCCCTGGCTGCATCAGCCTCGATGACGAGCTCTCTAACATCAACCCCTGTGAACATCCGGCACATCCCATGCAGGCATGCTCACTTCGATCTCTGTTAATGAGGTGAAGGTCTGCGTAATGGACTCGGTAGTCAGCTGAATGGCAGCTGACGAAACGACGGTCGGGTAGGCGTGCACTGCAATAAGCTCTACCACCTCTGAGCCTGTCACTCTGGCCGTGTTGCCCCTATCAACGTCCTGGTCTGTCACACGAGGTTGAATGCACGAGTTCACGTCTCGAAAGGCGCAGCGACTCTTACTGCAAAGATCTTACTGCAAAGATCGACAGAGGTTGAGGATTTGTTCAGTGTTGAGCAAAGACTGAAGTGACAAATTGCAATGACATATCAGCACGTCGAAGCTAGTGCTGGTTGGCATATCGCAAGCCGACGACAGATTCGAAGTCGCAGGTAGTGAGCACAAAAGTCTGCCTGCCAATTGTGCAATGGACGCAAATCAAACGAGGATATATGAGCCAGGCCTACACACATGCACAGGAGGTGATATACGGATGTGCCTGTCAACAGGGTTTCACGGAAATCCTTCTGTTACAAGTACTTCCTCATTCACTGCCTGTATCACCTGGCTTGCTGACACTCCCCGCAGCAGCAAAAGCTCCTCGTCCGTCAGCGTCCCCGCATTGACGTGAGGCAGCAGGCCCGTCTCGTTGAACACCGCCGCAGCGGCCTCTGCCACGTAAGACACCGTGGAGCTGTGGCCCAGGACTGCCAGCTCCGCAGCAGCTTCTGGATACAGGTCCTCTGGCTTTTCGCCTATACATTCCACAGAAACCACCTGCCTCAGCGCCATGCAGCAGCATGCATGAGTACCGAACACCGCCGTCATCTGAACCGCCACTGCGCCGCGTTTGCGGTCAATACCGGCGGGCTGGCTGTTTGCTGTCGCTGCTTGTTTGGGAGCTCAGCTGGGTCTAGATTCCTGAGGGCCCAAGGGCCCAACTTCATGGAAAGAGCATCCAGAGCTTTGACTACACGGCTGCATAGCATTGAAGCACACACCTTTCCAAGCATGCCACCACTTGACCTCCCATTTGCCTGGAAGGGGCGGCTAACCATATCCACGTATCAATATCAGTAGTGCAGACTCGAAAGCAAACGATGCTGAATCTCCAAATTGCGAAATGCATGCGAGGCATTGGGATGACATTCGGTAGGCGCCTTTCTTACTCTTCAGTGGGACATTTGTAGCGCAATGACAGTGTTGAGTCACAGTATTGAGTCACGGCTCTTAGAACCCTATACAGCTGTTTTCATTCCGTTTACATATGTCCCTGGGGTCTGCCACAGGCAATCTTTGATTTATGCCACATTGTGACCCTCAACGTCATTTCGGAAGCCTCCTGATGGGCATCAAAGTGCTTTAGATCGTCACCTAAGGTGAACAGTGCTTCGGTACATCCCTGGGCTGCCCCTGTGCGCGCGATGCTGAGGATTTCCTCTAGGGACATGAAGGCACGCCTCCCTGGTGTTGGTGGCAAGGCAAAGGTGCAATACCCACAAGAATCGCGGCAAAGTCGCGTAAGAGGGAGGAAAACCTGCGCGACAACTTCGATGCATAAACTTGGTTACACATTACGTGTGATAGGGGATTCTTGGTACTCCATATTGGACATTGCTGAGGTAAGAGTGAAGTATTGAAGCTATAGCTTCAACAAAATGTGACAAATCAACAGCGATTCACCGCAGTAAGATCTTGAGAACGCCAATTTCGTTTATCATTCATCTTTCCTCTTTGCAGAGCTTAGGCAAACATAATTCGCGGATAAATCATTTTCAGGTTCGAAGAAGCACTTCTACACGATGAAGCTTTCAAAATTCTCGATAGGAATTCTGCAGATTTTTGTGTGCCCCACCGGTCAAAGCCAATGATATTGTTCACTGCTCAATGAATGACTATATGTGGCATTCGATCATGTTTGTTTAGCCACCTAACGGCAAATGTTGACAAGTTCCCGCGACGAAGCAGCACTGACCTTCGGGCTAAATGTGATGAATTGATGAGCTTCGTCGCGCAGATGTGCTGCCCTTTGCATTAGCTGTGTTAATGACAGATCAGATCCAATGACGCGGATTGCCTGCGCAATACATCAACTCCAGATTTGCGTGCAGTCTAATTTGGCAAATAATACTGGAAGTCAACTTGTGAATTCAGTGGTTGAACGCACACCTCATCGCATTCGGACCCTGACTTTGCAGCCCATTCCTGTTGCCTGTCTAGCCTGAAATCGATCGCGGCAGCTCGAACAACGAGACACCGGTGGCTCCAGACAGAGGAATTACGCAATTTAAATTCGCCGCGCCCGTTTGTAGTTCGTAAAAGTGGCGGACTTGCGAACGAGCGATCATGCTCTGCATGTGGAACGGTCCTGCCTTCCGGAAAGCCATGCAGCCCCTGCACGTGCGTCAGAGCGCTCTGCATGACGGAAATATATCTTGAGATTTAGGGAGGGGTACTTTCAAATAACTACCGACTTGACGCGTTTCGATTCCTTAGCACGCAAGTCACATAATTGATTGCTGACGTCATTGCTGCTGGTCACGTCAATATAATTTTGACGCATGTACAAGAATGAATTGATCCCTGATTGATGAACATGCAACAAACGTAACCAAGTGAAGC
Organism: Prasiola linearis; assembly: GCA_032356305.1. NCBI lineage: Eukaryota > Viridiplantae > Chlorophyta > Trebouxiophyceae > Prasiolales > Prasiolaceae > Prasiola > Prasiola linearis. The sequence goes on along the minus strand of JAULKR010064215.1, from coordinate 5,751 downwards.
TTTAATCCAACTAGACATCAGGCATTTACTTGATTTGTATGTCGGAGAGAACGGTTTCCCCATGCATAGCGATGCTGACTGCGAGTGCAAGTGAATGCTTTCACGGCTTTGCTTCATTGTTGCATAAATGTATAACAGACTCATGTTGCAGAATGCACTGCCATACTTTGAAATACGGATTTAAAATTATAGTGTAAAAAGGCACTTGACAGATCACGTTTTCTAAGACACTGGCGGCATGTCATTCTCACTCCTCTAAGTATACATGTTTATGCATCAGCAACATTGGCGGACCTCACTTACACAATTTCGAGTAAACGGTACCAAATGCCTCTGCCTTTGTCAAACCTCCACTTGGTATGACTCTTTATGAAGACGGGTTTGAGGTTCGTGTGGGTAGACCCCTTGGATTGCGACGTACTTTCGCAATATGCATGACCTGCGCAATGTGTGTCATGTTTACTAGTGCTAAGCTCTCACTTAGCATCTCAATCGTCAGGCGGCGGGGGATGAGGCGGCTGAAATTGAGGTATTGGCATTCCAGGCAGGCCACGAGTTCCTTTCAAATCTTGTAGAGGCAAGCCACGCTTGACGCGCAGCCGCTGACTCATCAACTCTTGTTGATCGAGTGGTATCTGCAACGCGGGAAAGCAGCATCTCAGGGTCAATCCAGTGTTGCGGCTCACCACAATTCATCATGAATGAAGCACTTACGGGCTCTGCCACTGGAGTGCCTCACCTGCTCCCGTTTTGCGAATGGGTGGTTTGAGGGGATGTCGATATCCTCTTCGTTGGGAGGATCCTTCCCCCTCCTGCGCAGTGCCAGAGAGCAGGTGCCGCACAAAGAGCTCAGATTGATATTTCTGAGAAGGGGGACGAAGATGGACGCCAGCCAACACATCAAGGAGAGGGCATATTATGACGAGATCAATGAGCTGCTACGCTCTCGTACTTCACATGCAAAACGCTGTTCAAAACATCATGTAAAGCCTCATTAACATAACAAGATCGCTGCTGTGCACATGTTCAGCAGGAGGTGATCGCATTCGTGCCTGGCTCTGCTGCGGCGCATTCGCGCTTCCTTGATTTGTTTCTCTGTGAGATCTCCATATTGAACCCGTCCCATACTTGCCATCACATCTGCGATAAGAGCGCATTCTAAATCAGCATATATTCGACAAAATAGCTCAGTGCAGAGCAGTGAGTGATATATTCGTGAATTTGGTGCCGCAACAAGCTCCTTCGAGCGACTACCTTCCAAGTAGGGATCCTTCTGATGCCTGCTCTCATCCAGCATACCTCTCGCTTCCAAATCTGAAAAGTTCCTGCGAAACGAAGGTCAGAGATAAATTGGATCGCTCAGGTACAAAATGACATTGTCAGCCAGTTGACCCTAAACAACAAATAGTGGACAACACCTTCGTCGCCTGAGAGCGCCGACAGTTCGCGTCAAGCCTAAGATAATCACTGCAGCGGCAGCTCCAAGCAAGGGCCAAGAAGCTGGCAATGACGATCGCTGCGGCGGGTTGTTCGTGTGCGAGTGGGGTATTGGATCCACACTGATGGTCTGAACATGCTCCGCGGCACCTCGATTTTCCTCATTTCTGCTGAACCCTACGCCAGCCCAAGGGTAATATGGAATGTATGAGGCTGACAGTGAATAGCCTCAGCTCACTTCAGCAACGCTTCGCGTGCTCTGCATTGCGCCTTTACCTGTAGCGCAGGCTATCTTATGTTGGTATTGCTGGCTTCTGCGGCTGCCAAGGTGACGCGAAGGCAAGTAGCCTTCAGAACAGAGGTGATGTTTGATAACAGACTCTATTCGAGCTCTATTGAATTGATTTGTGGTTACCTTCACATTCAAGGGAAGGGCATATAACATAGTCTTGAATAAGTTTCGCAGCGGTGCAGTTCGATTTTGATGCGGATTACGGTGACATGTCCCAAGGCAATCTACTCAGACACTCTATGATTGCAGCCTCTATCTCTCAACAGATTGTAAATTTGAATTTGGACGAATTGCCGATGCCTGACTGGACCAATCATTGCTGACTCAGCGAAAGTGTGTAGGGGGACTTCAAGTCCGTACAGTCAACTACTCCAACGCCAGACTGGCATATTGCAAAATATTATGCATGAGATGCAAACTCTGGAGCGAAGTCCGCAAGTGTTAATCAAATGCGATTTGCTTACCCTCACCAGCTTCAGCCAACTTTGCAGCCTCTTTTCCTCAGTTTATGTCTCTAGAGCCTAACGGAGAAAACCATAGAGCTCACTCTACTGAAGAAAGCTATAATCTTGCCCAGCATGGAGATGAAACCGCGCGTCTCAGTGCAAAAGCAGCTACGTTTGTGCCGGCATCTTGTAAGTCGCTGAGATCGTAATGTTGCGAAATGTCGTGAAAGGCAAAGTTCTATTCACATTTTAGTTTAGAGTCACCCTTGCTCGTCAAAATCAACGAACTGAGGCTGAGTGATCAAAGGTCCCAAAGATTGTGCAGGCAAAGGCACCAAAGAGCTGCCGAAAATTCGACCGACGGTCGGAGCCACCGGCGTAGCTTCCGACAGTGGCCGCAAGCAGGTTACATAAGCCGTCGATCATCTCGTTGCATAAGCCTGCCCAAAGAGCTCAGCGGCGTTCAACTTGTACAGCCCAGCAAGAGGTTCTCATGTCTATGTCCAGGACAACAGCAGGCACCGGCGTGATCGCGGTCGAGGTCGCGGCCGTGGTCAAGGGGACCGACCTCGTGAAGATGGTGATAAGGCTCGAGGCCGAGGCAGGAGCAGGGGCCAGCGGTCTGGAGGACTCAGTCAGGCTTTTGACAGCGCTTCCACAGCTGCAGCCAGCCATCAAGGCACAGGGAAAAGCACCAATGCCCAGTCACACACTCGTGACGAAGCTGCCATAGTGCCCGCCAGTCAAGCACGCAGTGTACAAGCAAATCACCTGCTCAATTTCCAGCGCTATCAGGTCTGGTTGCAACCTGTACATCAAGTTCTCATTGCAACCTAAGTGCCACGTATACCTTATAAACCTCTCAGTTGTCGCCTAGGAAGCTAGAGATCGAGGAGCTGGCTGCTATGAAGTCCTCCAACAGGACTTCACAGGCCATCGTGTGCTGCCACAGCAGGAAAGTGGCAGCAATAGTCGACGCAGCGTCGCGCACAAGCCACGTCCCACTCGGCGGTCTACCCCGCACGACCGTCAGAAGTTTTTGGCCGCCAACTTTTCGTTTCTGGTGTCGGATGTCGCCTCTCTGGAGCGAGTCACCGCTGACGCGGACGCCCCGTTGGACTGGGACGACGTCCTCCAGGCAACGATGTCTCGATCATTTCATTGCGTTCAAAGCTCAAATCTGAAAGCTGTCGACAGCAGCGTGAAGTGAAAACTCGTCTGCTTAATGCCTTATCAACAGTCCTGTTCTCGGTCCAGCCTTTTCGATCAGGCGGTTCTGATTGATCAGTCGCAAGTCCGTCCGTCAACAGCTTGGAGGTAGACTTCGTGACAACTGGCCCTGCCACAACATGTCTCCTCGTAGCCTGCTGCAGATGCATTTTCGCAACGATAGGCTGGGTGTGGAGCGTCGATATATTTTTGTCTTGACACTATCACTCTGGAATGACGATGCCGGGTACCAGAGGAATGCCTATCCATATGAAGGCTCGCTTCATCGCTGGGATCGTCTGCATTCCTTATAGGCTATGTCCTGTCCGGTTCCTTTTCGGTTGGTTCTTGATGTCAGATGGTGCCCGAATGGTGCAGGTCACGTTGCAGATGACCGAGGGGGGTTTGACATGCCCAATCTCACTCGGGCCACCGGTGGCGCCTCAAATCACTCCCTGTGGTGATGTCCTACTCCTAGTAGTCTACTTCATGGTGGATGACAATCTCCTCATGATCTCCTACTCATAACAGTCCACTTTATGATGGGTGACAATCTCCTCACGATCATCCACTCGCGATCTTTCACTCATCAATGTCTTTGGCAGACGTCTTCGGATGCCCAGCCAACTGCGGAGGGTATATTCACTCCGTAAACCTGATGAAGTGGCTTGTTGTGGATCCTTCGTAATTGTCCTGACAGCTGTTGGACCTTACCAGGTCTTCGTCAGTTTCCCACCCTCAACCGAATGCAGTCGAGAAAGGCCCGAGTAAAGATTGTCAGCTGATGCACAGCGACGACGGGCTGCGCAGGTCACATCTTCTCCTTCCCAGCCATCGTGCAGCACCTGGTGTCTCATGGGGGCGACAACTTCACGAAGACCGCGCCGTGTCCGCTGTGCTTCTCGCAAGTGGCGGCACGGGAACTACGGCTGCTCACCACCCGCCACGTCGAGCCTCTCGAAGTGAGTAAGAAGCCCTTTCGGCTCCTATAGGTGATGCGCTGAATATTACCAGCTGGCTAGCAGCCGTGCGCATCACCCCAATGGCCACTCGAGCGGCGCCTCTGTGGACAGAGGCCCTTGCAGGACAGGACGCAGCAGGCAACGCCTCCTGCACATCTGCGCAGTTGATCGCATGCACCAAAGCTTGCCATCGGCGCCTGTGTGATGGGGGAACGTCTGCTGAGGCGGTTCCAAGCTGTGCCGAATGTAGGTGGCACACAAGGCCGAATTCGTGCTGCTGCGGAGGAGTCGTCACTCCATCCAGCCACAGCAAGTCCTGGCCCTTCCGCAGCTGCTGCAGGAACGGCTCTCCGAAGGTCCGCGTGCCAACCCATTTTGCTCACTCACCCTTTCACTCCTCGGACTCATCGATGAAGGCTGTCATGTGTCATGCTGGGTGCACTACCTACTGGTGCTCAGTGCAGGCTGCTTGCTTGCTTCGTCAGACCAGAGGGTCCCCGAATCTTCCTTTTCCCTTACAAAGATCATCTCATGGTTCATTTGTTCGTCTAGTGGCCGCTTGACTTGTGCAATGGACAGTAAGATGGGGAAGGCTCGGGGGACCTTAGAGGTGGTATGTCTATCGCAAGCAAATTTTCTTGCGGCATCAGCTACATTCACAAGCAGTCCTGCTGGCTTAGAGTGCGAAAAATTCCCAGGTGCAGTTATAAGCCATGTTTGGGCAGTTTAAAGTTCGAATTTCGCCTTGACCAGACAGCTGCTTCGCCTTGGCTCTGCATGAGGTCCGCAAAGTGGTCGTCGTGGGGTTGTCACGTAATCGATGGAAGAATTGATCAGCAAACAAATTACGGCTGATGTACGTGTGGCATATGTCTCCGTACTCCGAAAGAACCAATAGCAGCTGGACGCACTCGAATAGAGGAGGAGATCACTGTACAGATCTTGAAGGCGGAGGCCAATCAGCCTGGCGCCCCTCCTCGCACGAAACCACAAGGCACACACACACGAAGCAAGAACCCGCTTCTGCTGCTACGTCGGGAGTGACGGCTGACCGCTTTTGTAAGTTTACCATCGTGTCCGATGCTGCACCACTGTGGCAGCAAACTGCAGAGGAACTGGCGAAGTTTGCAGCCGAGGTGATACACCGCCTTCAACACCGTACTGTTATCGTACTGCTGAAGGCCCATCGCCTTCTAAATCGTATTCCTATCGTACCGTAATGCTCAAGACCTTGGCAACAGCCTTTGTGACATGATGACTGCTAGAATTTGGAAGGAATCTGCTGATACGAGCTTGCCGACATTGTGAAGTAAACTCTGTAGTGGGGTGGATTGTGTGTGTGTGTGTGTGTGTGTGTGTGTGTGTGTGTGTGTGTGTGTGTGTGTGTGTGTGTGTGTGTGTGTGT
>JAULKR010064104.1:0-11302 GCA_032356305.1 Prasiola linearis | reverse complement strand
TGTGTGTGTGTGTGCGTGTGTTTGCTTGTATGTGTGTGTGTGTGTGCGCGCGGGTGTGTGTGTGTGTGTGTGTGTGTGTGTGTGTGTGTGTGTGTGTGTGTGTGTGTGTGTGTGTGTGTCAGGACTTGGGCATTCGACTGTGTGGTCATATGAGAGCGGGATGGAGGGTTGCGCACAAAGCTTAGGCTATCCTTTCACGTTTTCACGAACTTCCATTTAAATTGATTGCTCTGGTTTGCTGATTTAAGCAGGGTGTGCATTACAAGTAACACACATCTACAATTACCGTCCTACTATCTGTCTTTCAGAATCTAATGATAAGAATGTTGAGTAGCTCATCAAATTAAGCTGACTCACTCACGCAAGGTGCAGGTGACATTATGCTTCGAAACAACTTAATCAAATGAGCTTTGTACTATATAATGAATGTTTGTTTTGACCTTGGAACCAATGAGGTCATAAAATAGTGAGCTAAACGAGGAAAAGTCGGAAGTCAGATACTTGAAAACATGAATGGGTGAATGTATGAACAATGCGATCGTAAATCGGCAGTCAAGTATGTGATGAGATGCGTCAGGGACATTGATGGAAAGAGTAGGTCACAAGGCACACTAGATCGACAAATTACGAATGTTCATCATTCGCTCTTCTTAATTTCAGTGATCGAATCACTGCTAGCTGTATGAAAGTTGAGCTACTGTGTTGCTGGTTCAAAAATTGTAAGTTTTATGACTTGGCCCCTGTGGCCATGCATGGCAGCTCTTTTGCCAGCAGTGACAACCATAGACCGGTTGTCAAATATTGAATCCATACCAAGTATAATCTTGAAGAACAGAAAACCGATAATTACGATGGATGGCATCGATGGACGCTCAAAGCTTTCAATGAGCTGAAGAAGGATGGAATGGTTGCAAGGAAAGGTTTTGCTGGACCACTATCGCTGCGGATCGTGAGTCAGCTGTCGAAGAAGGGTTGTCTCCCAAACATTGTGTGTAGCACAATTCTGTATTACAATTTATCTCCTGCATTAGCTGTGCACTACTGTCGATGCCTCGATACCGAGTTATCACTTGCCAGATCTCCCCGGCACCCCTGGAGCACCCGGGGTACCGTCCCGTCCTGAGAATCCTGATCTGAAGAAGGTGTCCTGCTGTTGATGATAGGCGCGGCGAGGGTCTGCTACTGCAAAGTTGAGCTGGTCATTTCCTGTGTTGAAGGTTGCCCCACTCGAGCCTGGAGCACCGGGAGTGCCGGGCACACCGGGGTTGCCAGCGCCAGCTGAAACTGAAGCAGCGGCTGTCCGATCTGTGTTGAAGCCTCGCAGACCCGAAGAATCAAAGCTGGTGCCTGGAGCACCGGGAGTGCCGGGCACGCCAGGGCTGCCAGCGCCAGCTGAAATTGAAGCAGAGGCTGTCCGATCTGTGTTGAAGCTTCGCTGCCCAGAAGTACCAAAGTTGGCGCCTGGAACACCGGGGGCGCCTGGCACGCCAGGGCTGCCTGAGACGGCTGAAGCAGAAGCCTGCTGACCTGCGTTGGCTGATCTCAGACCCCACGGGTTGAAGGCAGTCGTCTGGAAGCCTGGAGCACCGGGCCTTCCGGGAGCACCGGGGTTGCCTGCAGCGCCACCAGTGGAGGAATGCAGCTGGGACGTGATGCCATTGGCTGAGTCAGCACCGGGAGCTCCGGGAGCGCCAGGTACACCAGGAGCGCCTGAAAATCCCGAGCTGCCTCGTAGGCCCGCCGTGTTTGCAGCAGCGAAGCTGGCACCAGGGACGCCCGGAGCGCCGGGAGCGCCGTTAGAGCCCAACACATCTAAGCCGCTGGCACGCAGGCCTGCTGTGTTTGCAGCAGCGAAGCTGGCACCAGGGACGCCCGGAGTACCGGGAGAGCCGGGAGAGCCTGAGGCCATCAGGTCAGCACTGTAGGCTCTTCGCTCCGAGCTGCCGCTCCGAGCTGCAATGCCTGGAGGGCCTGGTCGGCCTGCCTGGCCGGCTTCACCGGGGCTGCCACCATCCAAGGCCAGACCAGCTGCGCCGCCCGCACCACCAGCACCACCACTCCCGGCACCAGACGCTGAGCCACCACCACCACCGCCGCCACTACCAGCACCAGCATCGCCGCCGCTACCAGCACCAGCACCGCCGCCGCCACCACCACCAGCAGCGACCAGCTTGGGGGACTTGATGTTTACGCCAGGCCTAGCTTGTGAATGTCCTGAAGCTTCCGCATCTCCTGGCAGTATGTTGCCTTTGGAGAGCTTCGGCACGTCTTTCAGTGCCAGGCTGTAGGGCTTCTCGTAATCGATGGGTGGCGGCGGCGAATATCGGCAACTCCACAATGAACCGCTAGGACAGACCGTAACGCCGCAACCCACGGCTTTACCCTTGCTGTATGTCAGCAACTGCGCCGCCAAAACGGTTTACGTTGACACCATTGCTGACTGTGTCACATCTGAGGGCAAGATCTGAGTTTAAGATCTGAGTTTAAGATCTAAGATCGGTTCAAGACACCGAGGCAACTCAATAGCATGAACAGTATCTCCCTTTCATAGTGGCAGAGGAATTTGCTTTCGTTGTGGATGGCTACTCATATGATGGTGTGCATCATCGTAAGATGACACTGTTATACCAGTAGAACGCAACACGTGATCAGCAAGTACTCAGCAAGTACTTGCCGAGAAATAAAGAACACAGATTCACTCATGTAAGGAAGGCAGCTTTCCACATCCAATGCCAAATCACGTACAGTACCACTGGATGCGAATGACAGCTTATCTCTTCGTAGAGAGTGTATCAGCAACATCCAGGAAATGATCGATCGACCGAGATTGTCTTGACGGTGCACCGTACTCGATGGCATAACATGGATCTGTGCGACTGCACTTGGACTGGCTCGTACTTCTAGAGTACTGAGAATGACCCTCACTTCTATTCTCGCTATGATGGATGTGCAGGCTGTGCGACTGCACTTGGACTGGCTTGGTACTTCTGGAGTAATGAAAATGACCCTCACTTCTGTTCTCGCTATGATGGATGCGCAGGCTGCGAATTACTTGGAGGACCTTCCAGAAGGGGAAAGTAACAAAGTGGCAGCTAGCAGCAAAGTAGAATTAATGTTTTAACATCAGCAGATCTCTACCTGCCCAATACAATGTGCGCGAGAGACACCAGAGACTTCTCGCCGTGCGCACCGAGGATGCTTTCGAAATGGGGAACAGAGCTTCAAGAAGTATTCCCTTTGAAGTAGGATATAGAGCGCAGGTGGCCATCGGCAGAGAATACGCACCGAGAATTGCCCTTCCGTATCGTCAGCAATTTGCTGCTGTGCCTCCCAAAGGTCGAAAGCCAAGGTGAACCCATTCACACCCTGCAACATTTGAAGATAGCACATGAAACCAAATATCGAGGTTGTGGTGAGTGGTACTGCACCCGCTGTCCTGTTGGTGACAGGTTGGTGACAAGCTGTTGAACAAGCTGCACTACTAGGTCACTACAACCACTTGGTAAACTGTCAACTTCGTGAAGGTCTATGGTACGACTTGCCACAAGGCATACGTTTACCGACGACCCCAGCAAGACGTGTTTTAAGTTGTATTAAAGGGCACACAATGCACACAATAAGATCATCTCCTGCCTATGATGATTGAAGAGTCGGTAGGATATCCCACGCCGCACTATGTACGCCCTAGTTAATACCTCGGAGGCTTGAACATGTTCAAGGTCAATTCTACCTTTCTTTAAATTGCGAATTGCACAATGCTAAATTAGACTCACTCAAGGTAGAGCGCTCCAAAACTTGCTGCTGGTGAACAGACATTCATTGCTTGCTCAGCCTACAAATGATAATAAAGTATCATCCAATGATAAATCGCCTGCTGATGCGCGCATAGTGATCACTCTTGGCGATCATCTGGTGTAGGCGAAGCTTATTAAGGAGTGGAAGATGTGATGAAGGTCACACCAACAGTCAGCTTGCCAGGTTGTATTTAGTGGGAGTTCTCATCAAAATGGGAAAGGGAAAATCAAGCAATATCTGTGTTGTATGTGTGTGTGGGGGGGTGGGGGAACATCAGACATTTACCTTCGCGAGATTCTCCCCCAAGTTCAGAAACTTGAGATCTCCGATGTTGTGGTCCGATGAACACTTCGTTGTGAAAAACTGCAAAGAAGAATCTATTGTCATTTCAGGTCGTTACTTTCGCTTATCCATTTGCCTTGCGTGTGCCATACACTTACAGTCAATAGACCGGCTAAAACACTCAGTTGCAGCACCTTCTCAGTTGCAGCACCTTGACCGCAGTCGTAAGAAAGGAGAAATGTAAGAGCTGAAGTTCAGCTTCCCCAATTTGGTGTGAACCACGAGATTTTTCAGCTTGACTACACAGTCACAGTAGAGGCTCCTTAGAAGGTATAAATCCGCGGGCACTTGTGTATACACGTGCCGGGAGTAATGAAGGATGAGGATTGTCATATAGCTCTGAGCTTGCTTGATGCTGCTTGCCAAACTTAGCAAAAGCAACTCTACTTTAGAAGACCGCTTAAGAATTTCAGAATCGCAGGCCTGGGTCGTTGCTATTGACTTGATTTCATGGTTCCGAACTCAATTTAATATATATCAAGGAAAAACTGAGGCAACTCAAGGTCGACGATTGCAGCTCACCTGGGCAGATGCTGCAGTGGCTTCATTCCACACCAGCGGCTTTACTCCATACTTTGCTCGTAGATCGTTATGACGCTTCAAGATTTTGTTTCGCAAGTCTTCCTCGAGCTGCGAAATGGCAAAGAAAATGGCTACGTGAGACAGTGTTGTCCCAGCAAATACCTTTCATATAATTTTTTTGGATACCTCTATGGACTGATATACATGTGTGTCCCTGAGCATAGTAAAAATAAAAGCATGTTCGTAACTGCATTAGCTTTCGAGGAAGCAATGGTGCTCGTAAGAAGACTCCTCGCAGTAAACATGTGGTGAACGTTACCATTTGAAAGACAGCTAGCAAGAGAAAAGGGCAGCATAGTCAGAGATTAATCGATTTGACTCGCCATTAATTCCGAGTCGAAGGGCAAAAGATTTAGTGAAGGACCTGTCCCAAAGTCTACATACTGTGAGGTAAATTTCCCAAATAACTTGCTGTCACACTGACAGTATGTATTGATCAAAATTTGCAGGTTATCCGTACAATGAACTTCAATTAAGCATACCACTGCGAAGCACGTCTTCGAAGTCTTAACTGACAAGGGTAAGCAGTCCTGTTCAGTTTTGTGTATAATGACATTCCCTTCCGTTCCCACCGTCAAATTCGGCAAATTTGATGCATTGGCAAAGTTGATTCTGGACTTAAAGCTAAATGTTATGAGCGCGAGATCTTCAAAGTGGACTGACCTTCAGGTATGTTTGTACTGAGACTGAAGTTGATCGTCAGGTGCCCAGAAGCTGTACATAAGAAGCTTCCGCTTCTTCATCCATACTAGTGTATGGCTTAAAGGTACCATATAGGTACAGATACTAACCAGCTATCATTTGGACAATCATTGATGCACAGGTTTGATACGTTACTAAGCTTAGCAGATATAATGAAGTTTACCTGAGCATTGCAAAATGAAGCGACCACCAGAAGCAAAACCCCAAGAAGGCTCAAGCTCCAATTAGAGGCCATGCCGGTATTCGTACTCTGCAACTCAGCCATGGCCATTCCATATGTGATGTACTAGTTCGTCATACTTACAGGAGATCACTGGTCACAGCGGCTGGAAGCCTTTACTCAGGTAAGGGAGGATGAAGAGGTATACATAATGCAATAACTTTGCTCTTTCTCTCATGCGTTCACTCACATGCGTTCACTCATCAAGCATATGCTATCAGTGATGCTGACAATATTAAATTACTTGACCAGTCTGCAGCGGACAACTCGACGTGCTACATCTGCGATTATCTCTGCGAGAGTCTGTCCAATACTCAAATCAATCATATAAGCAGACTGCAAGTAATGAGACAACATTACATCATGCCGATACAAGCTGGAGTGAATACGATAGCCATATATTATGCAGATCAAAGACGTCGAGACGAGTACACAGCCAACGTGGATTGATGGACAATTCAGATGAAGAAATTGTTTAAGCAGCAAAGTATTTGCTAAACATCCGGCAAGAAATATTTCGCTAGATGCTTTACTTCTCGCAGGCCAGTAAACAAAAATTGGAATTGTCATTGTCCGTAAGTGCCGGAACACGAGCGGAATTGACTGCGAATATCTCACACGCGTCAAACATGCAAAGTGCTCGCAGGCAGCTGCCACATACTGTACATGCTATCCCATGCGTTCAATACTGCAGCCATCAACATGTCCGAAATGCTTCAAGACGCGAAATATTCACAGCAATCGAGTCAAGCATCGAGACACATCAGGCTGGCCGGGCCTGCGGATAACCGCGCTCATCCAAGCGCGATGTAATTAATACCAGTATTCTACGAGGAATACGCGTTGACAGCATGCGACGAATGCATTAGCACTGTGCGGTCATGTTCATCTCTGATTGCTGTTAACATGTATCATTACGTGTGCGCCGCAAGTGGCAGAGGCTCACCACAAATATGCGTTGCGCTTTGGTGCAATAAAGTGCTGGTAGTTCAGAGCTGTCGAGCGGGATCTCGTTAGGTAAGCTGCCTGTTGAATATCTGATATTGAGAGCGATTTTTAAATTATGTGCATTCTGAGACCAGCAACTGAGTTCATATAGCCTGCTGTACAGCTATGGGCAATCTGACGGTCACCATATTTGTTACCAGAGGGACATCAGGAGGACAGAAGCGTATCTGACGAGGGGCACGTGGCGCATGTGAAATACGCATGAAACAAACGTACTTGAGCGGTCACGGAGAATGGAAGCGTTCCACAGGCAAGCTTTCATTGCGCGACGAGTGTCTTTGGTTTCTGACACATGTACAAGTCCCCACACGTACTTTTACAGTGCATTTGATCTCAAGGGACAGCGCATTTTATCCATCTTGTTCGGCGCTTCGATGTAGCACTCAATGTCGCATCCTAAAATGTAATCAAATCTATTATATATTAGTAATGTACGAATTTGTGTACGGTGATCATTGTGAAGATCAGCAAATACAACTTGTACTGAGTATAGATTACCTTCATCTGGCGTCCAAAAACACGCGCTACATAGATTGAGATACCTACTATCCTTGATTTAAGAAAGCGAGGCGTGGAACTGGTGTCTTGACGACCGACATCTCCGATGCATGTATGCAACTTGTCGCAATCTATCATGTAATGACGTGTCTTGGAGGGGTTGCAGCTGTACAGCCGAGAGCCATAATCGCGCATGCAAAGCTATCTAAAATATGATGAAATGTACAAATGAGACACGAAGAGCCATAATCGCGCATGCAAAGCTATCTTAAATATGATGAAACGTACAATTGAGACACGGGGCAGAAGATGCCAAACTATGACATCAGCTTCATACTACATCTGCCGAAGGGAAATTTCCAATTTGCGATCATGTAATTAGTACTCTAGGCATCACACATTTGGCTACATCGTTCAACATGAGCTCAGTGACAGACTCGCTCTTGTTGCCTCTGTGGGGTAGTACTACGACCATCACCAGTAGTCGTGTAATCAACACATATTTGGCTCGGTTTTCGCATTTTCGAATGTGCCATATAGACATGCATGCTGCATTCAGCATATCAGTGCTACCAAATATGTACACATCATATTACATAGCATGAATAGCATTTCCCAAGCAAACTGCAGCACCACTTCGCACTCGAAGGTCCGACCGATGAGATGTTGCTTTGCTGACAACGACATATTCAAGACAGCCAGTAACAGGAACCGGCTGCATATTCAGCACCAGCATATCTACACAGACCACTTGTGAGGTCTGACAATGTAAGAGGGCGTGCAGCTATGACTTGCTTTGGTGACGTAGCTACGTAGCTTATACGTAAGCTACGTGAATTATGTACACCCTTCCCAGCCGTACGTGAAGCTCTTAGACTCAATTCCTATGTGTTCAACCTCCTGCGACGAAACAGGGGAGCCCGGCAAGCTTAAGGGTCGCACTGAAAACAGCACATCACGATAGCCTAGGTCTTCACGTCGAACACTTTGCGTTGCGTTGTCTTATATACTTGTCTTGCACTTGAAAGGTGAGTGGAAAGAATACGAGACGAGGCCCCCCGCGCCCCCCCCCCCCCCCCCCTCCCTCTCTCCCTGTTAGTTCGCTGATGATTCCAGACATTGCCACAAATGGACGAACAACTTGCGACTCGATCAATGTGCAGCTGTCAAACGCATGGGACAGGGACTCAATGCTTTCTGACTGCTTCGCATCTCACAGTCGTAAGTGCACCCTACGACAAAGGGAGCTGTTGGAGGCATTGCTAGTCGGTCACAGCATGACAAGAAATGATATCGACCCCTTGTCAAAAGTCCTGAAGACGATTATGAAATCACATTGAGCTCAATCTCAAAATCGTGTTCGCAAGCGTATCGGCTCAAAGGCTTTTGTTTAAGATCGTAGCCCGACACTGACAGAAGGGCACTGCTCACCTGATTACCTCCTCCGTAATGGTCAAAAAATTCTTTGTTTCCACGTAAGGCATTCCGTTTGCTCGCTCGCAGTGTTGCCCCAGCAGCTGCTACCTCCAGGAGAGCGCCTCTCTGCACGGAGTCACGTCGTACCACAAACTTCCGTTGTGAATATTGTGGGCACATTTGCTGCAAAGGGGTTGATCGATATGTGATCGAATTTTGCAACTGAGTGCTCCATCTGTCCACACCTCATTTCACAGATTTGTGTAAGAAGAAGTGAATGTCTACCCTGAAATCTGCCCCTCTTCATTGCCTTTTAAAATCGATGTGCGATGTCTGGAAAGGTAAAAAGCTTGATCTCACACACACACACACACACACACACACACACACACACACACACACACACACACACACACACACACACACACACACACATGACCAGTTGTGCGATGGCTACATTTCCAGCAGCTATCTCAGCAGCAGCACGAGCACCGAAAGACCAGACGTCAGACATGTACTCTTTGGTCAGCTGCACTGGAGAAAGGTGCATGCTGTAGTGATCGAGTCAACGAATTCCGGTCACTTGTTGCAATATCAACTTTTGGTGTCGTTAAAGTAGCGACGCACCTTAAGTTTCACCGGACGCGCCTCATCCACACCCCTGCGCAAGAAGTGGCTGACACTTGCGTACTTTGACGGCAATTTATGTCTCCCAAGTGAAGGTGCTGCAGAAAGAGGTTCCTTCAATTTCTGGCTTGCTTACATTTCTCTGGCAGTGCTTGCTTTCAAGTATATCGTGGCTTGGGCTCTATCTTTATTGGGCTCTATCTTTAGTATGTCATATGTAATGCGCTCTGGCATCGTTATGTTCAACTGAAGGTAATTTGTCAATTGGCTCGTAGTGCCATAAAACTGCGATGGTATCTGACAAAGTATGATTTGAAGCGAAGGAGCACATACGTGGCTGTAGATGTCAACGAAACTCCAGTGGTCAATTAGATCTACACACCTAGTCGTGCTGGGTGGTTGGGGAATGCGGCCTTCAACTCTTGGCTGGGCAGTGTAGTCATGCCACTGGGACTCGTTGTCTACTGCCGCAAGTTCCGCTGCCAGGTGATCACCCCATTGATGAGCGGAAACCTTTGAGCTGCAAAAAGGACATTCCCGCCTATTCGATTTGGAAGGTGTTTGTTGATGTGTTCGGAGATTTTCAGTTTCGAATTTTGTTGTATCTACAGTGTTGTGAAACGCTCTGTATTCGGTACTGCGCTCAACAGGATTGCCGCTTGTTTGGCTTTGTGCCTCTGACGAGACTCTGTCGACAGATTTGTTGGAAGAATGGCTGTTGGTCTTCGAGCCTCCGCAGCCAGTATTGCATTGCCTCAAATTATTGCTTACATTTGCAGGGCCAGCGCTGGGAGCGTTTTTGACGCCAAAGCTCGCGACCACACCGCCACAAGATGCATTTTCGCATTCTCGCAGTTCGTGCCGCTTCGCCTTAACGTACACACTCTGAAGTGCTGGAAGCAGACGAGACTTGGAAGCAGTCGATCTCTCTGTGTGTGCTTCAGAAGGCTGCACCTCCGCTGGCCGATTGCTGCTACATTTCGACTCGATAGTTGTTGCTCGACTAGTCATGCTGCAAATACAATAGTCCGGATGACTCACTGAAGGCCCAGAGAGTAACAGTAACACAAGCGAAAAGCGCAAATAATCTTCGATGGCAATCATGGCAATCATGGCAACAGCCGTGATTTCTGGGCTCTTACCACTTTGCGTAGTTCTCCATCAAGCTCTGCATTGCTTGCTACGTGTTCTCACAAAGGCTCAGGCGTATATCATCATTCTCTGAGTGCCTCAAGCTCGACGCACGGTAGCGCACAATGAGCCGTGCACTGCATGAAATTGTTTTGAAAAACTATGACAATCCTTTGCCGGCGTCAGAGATTCGGGTAATATTCGCCTGATGTGGTGAAATTTTGTATCGAAGTCGACTGGGGTGAAATTTAAACTTTCACGCTGTGCAGCCAGCTGGCATCTTCAACAACGACTGTCACGCAAGCACCCACGATTTCTATTATCTGAGATCGCTTGCATTTCCTGTAATTAGCCGAATCTTTTGTTTCGTATAACAGCTTTGTGTTTACATATCTGTAGGCTGTGATATTCAAAGCTGTTACCCCTGGCGATCGCAATCGCTGCTCACTCCGAAGCAAACTCATGATTGTGTTACAAGTCCCGAGATTCCAAAAGAGGACGATGATCGAGAGATGCACTGCATGTAAATTTTGCCAAGCAGGATAATTGCCAAATGGCCATTCATGGATTGCTCAGGTCGTCCGAATGGCAATATTTCTCTCACTCTATCTTGTCAGAAGTCACTGTCCTGACGGCTCGTGCTGGTACTGGCAGCATATGCCGGATGAAAAGGGAAATCTGAGCCGAGCTAAGCTCCTCAGCATACATTTACATGCACGCTTCTAGTTACAATGCTCAGGATCAATGCGCGATTGCCAAAAGCCCGGAAAAGCATTACTTGGTATTCCTCACAAGTACGTAATTTTATGCTTTCACACAAGCTCTTCTTTGTACAAGCGTACTGTTTCACGTTAATTTATGCCTCCACACAAGCTTTTCTTTGTACAAGCATACTATTTCATAAATCTGAATGTGATTATGGTTTGCAATGCAAACGAAGCTTTGCTGTCCCTTTCCCCCCCCCCCCCCCCCCCCCCCCCC
>JAULKR010063993.1:0-11305 GCA_032356305.1 Prasiola linearis | reverse complement strand
ATACCGGAGACGCTCTGAATCACAGTAGATTCCAGCAGGTCAAATCAGATCAGAAATCTCATGCGTGAACCCTGGGTGGCTTCGCCTCTTTTGCCCCCATGAGGGGGGCGAGAGAAAGGTAGATCAAGATGACCCCGACCCCGACCATTGCACAGCTCGCCTACACCCGTATTCGCACCCAGGAGGCGATCAAGGCCGACGACCCGCAGGCTCAGGAGAAGCTGATCGAGCGGATCAAGAAACTGACCGATACCCGGAACGCGATGAAGGCCGTCAATGCGGCGTTCAAGCTGAAGGCCACCGTCACCGGCAACGAGAAGCTGCGTGGCTTCGGTTTCACCGACGAGCAGATCGCCATCATGCGCGGCGAAACCGGCCCCGTGTTCCGGCCCTATCAACTCCAGAACCTCGGCCAGAACATCACCCGCCTCGAACGGCGACTGGAGGATATCAAGGCCGAGGCGGCGCGCGAACCGGCGGAGGACGTGGAGGGCGACGGCTACCGCGTGGTCGAGAACACCGACCTGCATCGCGTGCAGATCCTCTTCGACGAGAAGCCCGATGCCGACACCCGCGCGATCCTCAAACGCAACGGCTTCCGCTGGGCACCATCGCAGGACGCATGGCAGCGCGAGCTGAACCGGAACGGTCGCGATGCCGTCCGGCACGTCCGCTACGCCATGAAGCGAGCCGCCGAGCAGGCCGCCTGATCTTCGTCCCTCCCGTCACTGGCAGAGCCGTCCCGCCGTAAAGGTAGAGGACGGCTTTCGCCTTGTGCGCCCGATGGGGGCGCGAAAAGAGAGCAAGGATAGTCCGATGAAATACCTCACCCTCGATACGCTGGTCAGCCACCCCAAGAACGTCCGCGCCAATACCGATTACCCCGAGGGGTCGATCACGTCCCTCGCGGCCAGCATCAATGCGCTCGGTCTGCTCCAGAGCCTCGTTGTCCAGCAGCTTGACGATGGCACCTATGGTGTTCTCGCCGGTCGTCGCCGGATGATGGCTCTCCAGCAGCTCGCAGCGGCGGGCGATCTGGAACCGTCGTTCAAGGTGCCCTGCAAGCTCATCGCGAAGGACGTGGATCACGTCACCGCGCTGTCGCTGGCTGAGAACACCATGCAGGAACCGATGGCCCCGCTGGAGGAATACGAGGCGTTCGCGGCCATGATCGGGGAAGGCGAGACGGTCGAGAGCATCGCGGCGACCTTCGGCACGACTGCCCGGACGGTGAAGGAGCGGTTGCGCTTTGGTCTCGTCCATTTCGCCATTCGCGATGCGGTGCGCGCGGGCACCATCACGCTCGATACGATGAAGGCGTATGCCAGTCATCCCTGTCTGGAAACCCAGAAGCGGGTGTTCGACGGTATGACCGGGGGAGCGCCCCACGACCATCAGGCATGGCGGGTGCGCAACGTGCTGGCCGAGCAGGACATCCGGGCCGATGATCCGCTGGCGGTGATGGTCATGGACCGCTATCGTGACCGGGGTGGCGAAATGGTCGAAGGGCTGTTCGACGAGGATACCGTCCTCAAGGATCGCGCTCTTGCAGAATCCATCCGCGATGAAATCCTGATGGAAGCGGCAGAGGCATTGCGCGTTCAGGCAGGCTTCAAGTGGTGCGAAACCCGCGCCCGGATGGATTATTCCGAACTGTCCAGCTATGGCCGCATCTACATGCAGGCCGTGGAACTGGATGAGGAGGGTCAGACCCGCCTCGATGCGATCGCCGAACGGCTGGACGAGATCGCCGTTGCGCTGGAGAACGATGACGAGACGCTGGACGGGCAGGGCTACGAGGCGCTGAACGAGGAGTACGAGCAACTCGAACAGGAAGCGGATACGCTCCAGAACGCCTATCTGCCTGAGCAGGCCGCCCATGCCGGTCTCGTCGTCGCGCCCGCCTCCGATGGCGGTTTCCGGGTCGAGGCGGGTCTCGTTCGAGCCGAGGATTTCGCCGCGCTGAATCCGCCGGAGCCGGAGGTTGCATCGGAAGATACCGATGCCGGTACGGGTAATACCCCGGAAGCGACCGGCCCGGCACCGCGCCTCCCTACCGTTTCCGCGCCCTCGATGAACGCCACGACCGTCGGTTCCATCGGCGGGACGAAGGATAAGGTCGATCCGCTATCGCCGGAAGCCCTGTCCGCGGCGTTGCGGCAGGATCTGGCCGCCAAGCGCGCCCATATCCTCGACGGCGAGCTGGGCAGCAAACCCGATCTCGCACGGGATGTGCTGACCTTCCGGCTGGCGGCGACCCTGTTGTCGGGGTCGTATTGCGGGATCACGTGCATGGATGTCCGGGTCCAGAAGGGCTACCGGACCCATACGCGGCCCGAGGCGATCAACGCGGACGTTCTCTCATACATCGAGGATGGCCACACCGCCCTCGATCTGTCCTTCATGGATGCCTCGCTCTCCGATGGCGAGAAGTTCCGCGCCTTCCGGGCGCTGGACAGCGAGATGAAGGCCCGCATCCTCGCCGTTTGCGTCGGTTCTACCCTGGACGCACAGCTTGCCGACAACAAACCGGATCGCGAGAGCTTCATGGAGGCGGTCGCGGCGGAGGTCATCGCCGATATCCGCACGGTCTGGCGTCCGACCGTCGACAACTACTGGAGCCGGGTCACGCGCGACCACATGCTCGCGCTGCTGAAGGCGTTCGGGCTGGTGGCCGAGGCCGAGGAGCACCGCACCGTCAAGAAGGCGACCCTCGCCAAGTACATGGAGAGCCTGTTCGCCCAGCCCTTCGCCACGCTGACGGAGGAACAGCGCATCGCGGTCGAGACCTGGGCGCCGTCGGGGATGAGTACGCAGGGCGATATGGCTTTCGAGGATGTCGAGAACGATGACCTGGACGTGTGTGAAGACACGAATGCCAAGGACGCAGCAGATGGTTCGTCCATCTATTCCAACCTCGAACCCGGCGAGAAGACCATCGGGCAGAACACCCATGGCGAGACGCTGATCGAGGACGCGAACGGCGTGCGCTCGGTCGATGTTGGTGGCGTCTATGTCACCGAGCCGGTGCCGGTCATTCCCGGCGCGGGGGTCGTTGCGCCGAACCATTCGGAGCGGAAAGTCCGGTTCCTGACCGTCGAGGAAGCGGATGAGCGCCGGGAGGCTGCATGATGGGATACCCCATGGCAGCCCCGCAGGTGGAACGGCAGGACGATGCCGGTTTGCCTGTCAGCATCCTCGCGGCCCTCGAACGGGAGGCGGCGCATCTGACGCGCCGCGACGGCCTTCGTCGGCATGTCGTTCGATGGGGGGACGACCCTCCCTCCATTGAAGAGGCGCATGGCGAGACCGACGGTGCGCTTGTTCTCGCCACCATCGCGCTCACCTGACGACCGCAGTGCGTCCGGGTTTCGGACGCACCGATCTTCCCGATGCATTTCAAGGAGACCGGCATGGCTGATTATATCGCCTGCTTTCGCACGAACAGCTTTCCCGTCCGCGATGCTGTGCACTTCCGCACCTGGATCGAGGGCGTCTACAATCTCGACTTCATCGACGAGGATGTCGAGGACGGCCAGCCCACCTTCGAGGTGGGCGGGTATGGCGGTATTCCCGATCTTCGCGACGAGGGCGACGATCTGGTCGATATCGACTTCATCGCCGAGCTGGCGAAGCACCTGCCCGAAGGGGCACATGCGACCGTCACCGAGATCGGACACGAGAAGCTCCGGTATCTGGTCGGCGTCGCCATCGCGGTCGACCACCGGGGATCCCGGGTTCAGATCAGCCTCGACGATATCTCCCGCGAGCTTGCCGAGGCAGGTATCGCCTGAACCGGATTTCCGTCCATTCTGCTTCTTGCAGCCGCTTCCGGGAGATCGGGAGCGGCTGTTCTCTTGTGCGCCGACCGGGCGTGTACGAGAAAGGAAGACCATCATGGGCTGGACCACCACATCCGACTACGAACGCCACGCCAAGGGGCTGTTCACGATCCGCGAATATCTCGACCGGGAATTTGCCTCCGATCATCCTGACTTTCCGCGCTACGAAGTGCTGGACAGCAGCCTGCACGGTGAGACCGAATACTACGCCGCCATCCGCTCGACGAACCGCGAGACGGGCAAGGTGGTCGTGTTCGCGCTGATCGCGCTGGTCAGCTACAAACCCCGCGATCCTGACGGGTACACATTGGGATGGAAGGAGATGAGCGAACGATCCGGGCCGTATTGCTTCAACTGCCCCGAACGTATCCTCGCCCTGCTGGACGATACCGACAACGCCCATGCGCTCGAATGGCGCCAAGGATGTCGCGATCACCGCATCCGGAAGCGCGAAACGGGTAAGGCGTTTCAGGACGGTGCCGTGATCCGGTTCAAGATGCCGCTTCGCTTCGCTGGCGGCATCGAGCGACAGGAATTCACCGTCGAGAAGCACGGTCGCGCACTGCGCTTTCGTGCCGGGGACGGCGTGCTGTGCTGCATCCCGAAGGCTCGGGAGCGGGCATTCGAGGTGATCGATCAAGGAGCGGTTTCGTGAGGTCGGGAACCTGTCGTCCCGATCTTGCTACTCTCCGGCGTGACCTCGTTGCCCGCGCCGATATTCTGTTCCGGGAATACTGGGGTGATCCGCGCAACCCCCATGCCGCCCGGTGGCGACCCGTTCGCTGCAAATCCGGCGATGATCCGCGCCGGATGGTGATGCAGGGACCGCAGCGTGGCTTGTGGTACGATTCTCGAAGCGGTCGAGGTGGCGACCTGTTCGACTTTCTGGCGGTGGAACGGCTTGGTCTTGATGCGGCCCGGTCAGATTTTGCGCGGGCGATGGCAGAGGCGGGCTGCTGGCTTGGCTCCACAGCGACCCGACTTGCGCCCTGCCCTCTTCCGATTGAAACCCCGAAACCGGCCCTTTCCGTTGCTACGGAATTACGCACGATCCTCGCCGTTGCGGAACCATTCGCCGGGCGGGCGCTCCGCTATTGGGTAGAAACCCGTTCCCTCGATCCGCCTCCCTGGCGAACCATCCGGTGGTTGCCTGCTGGAGTTTTGTCCCGCCGTTCACGGGGGTCGCCTCTACCCTTCGCCGAGCGCGAGGCGGTTCTGATCCTCGGTCGTGATGTTCAAGGGACCGTGCGCGCCATCCAACGGATCATCTTCTCGCGAGACGGCATCGGGCGTGACCCCGCTCTGCCGAAATTCGCCCTCGGTCCCATCGAGACGTTCCCGCCGTTCTTCGCTGCTCGATCCCGCGATGCGGCCCGGGGTATTCTCGTCCTGGCGGAGGGACCGGAAACCGCCGGGGCGATCTGGTCCGCGACCGGAGCGTGGGTGCTGGTTTGCGGGGGCGGTATCGCTCGCCGGGTGAGAGAACTGAATCGGATCGCCACCGTCATCCTCGCCGTGGAAGCCGATGCCCCGGATAACCCCTCAACTTTGGCGCTCACGCGCGCGGTCGCCGAGGTGCAGGCTGTAGGCACGATGATCGGACTGCTGCACTGCGGCGGCCCTGCTGGTTCCGGCTATGACGCCGCTGACTTTATCAGGGAGGATGGAGGCCGTGCCCGGTTGCGGATGCTGGTCGCTGACCTTGCCGACCGTCTCCACCGGCAACGCTGCTGAAAGCGAAGGGGTCGCTCCCGCTTTGCGAGCCATGAGGCTCGGAAAAGCAAAGAGGAACATCCCCATGCTGACCGCTCCCGAACAGACCGATACGCGCCGGATGGCCGAGCCCGTTTCCACCCTGAGCACCGCGATGCGCGCGGGCCAGCTCATCACCGCCCGAACGCTGGAACGCACGATGGCCGCCGCCTTCGACGCCCCGGCATCGAGCGGGGCGTGGGACTGGCGCTGCGCCTACGATGTGATGGAGGCGGCCAGCGTCCACGCGATGCTGCTCGACGGTGCTGCACCCGGCCTGAACGCCCTGACGACCGCTGCCGCAAAACGCCCGACCCAGACGAAGCGGTCGGAGGAACAGCTTCGCCTCCAGCAGTTCAGCACCCCCCTGCCCTTCGCGTTCCTCGCGGCCCGGGCGGCGGCGATCACGTCCGATGACGTGGTTCTCGAACCCTCCGCCGGAACCGGCGCGCTCGCGGGCTTTGCCAAACGCTGCGGCGCGCAGGTGACGGTCAACGAGATCGACCCCCGCCGCCGGGCGCTTCTGGAGATCGTCACGGGCCAGCGGGCGTCCAGTTTCGACGCCGCGCAGATCGACGATATGCTCACCCCCGCCGCCGTGCCGAGCGTCGTGCTGATGAACCCGCCCTTCTCCAGTTCCTTCGACCGCGCCGACGACAAGCACATGGCGTCCCGGCACCTCCTGTCCGCGATGAAGCGCCTCGCCCCCGGCGGGCGGCTGGTCGCGATCATGCCGCCCCGGTTCGATCCCAAACGCGAACCGGATCACTGGAAGGCGTTCGCGGCGCAGTGTGCAATCCGCGCGTCCATCACCATCGACGGGTCGGTCTACCGCAAGCAAGGGACCGGCGTGGAGACCCGCCTGATCGTCGCCGACAAGATCGCCGATGAGGCGGGTGATGGTGGATGCTTCTTCGAGAGTGGTGTCGATCTCGCCGCATTGATCGCGATCATCGAAGCGGGCGACGTGATCCCCGCCCGGGCGGCGGTCGAGCTTCCCAAGCAGACCCGAGCGGCAGCGTGTCCGGCGGTCAAGCGTCCGGCACCGCGCAAGGCCGCGTTGAGGCCTGTACCCCGAACGCTGGCCAAGGCTGCGCCTGTGAACGCGCCCCTGACGTGGACCCCGTTCGAGACGCCTCGCGCCAACGAGCCGGTCTCGGACGTGTATGCCAGCTATCGCCCCCAGCGGGTGAACATCGCCGGTGCAGCACCGCACCCGACCCCGCTGGTCGAAAGCCTTGCGATGGCGAGCGTCGCCCCGCCGATCCCCCGTTCTACCCCAACCGTTCCGGCCCGGCTGGTCGAGACCGGAGCACTGTCCGAAGCGCAGCTGGAGACCGCGATCTACGCCGCCGATGCCCATTCCCGGTTCCTGCCGGGGGCGTGGATCGTCTCCGAAGACTGGCGCGAGGTATCCGCAGCGCGTGAGAATGACGGCAACGCGGTTCCATTCCGCGCGGGTTTCTTCCTCGGCGACGGGACCGGGTGCGGCAAGGGTCGGCAGGTCGCCTCGGTCATCCTCGACAACTGGCTCGCCGGTCGCAGACGGGCCCTGTGGGTCTCGAAGACCGACAAGCTGTTCGAGGATGCCGTGCGCGACTGGACCGACATCGGTGGATCACCCACGGACATCAAGCAGCTCTCGCGCTGGAAGCCGCACGAGCCGGTGAACGCCGCCAACGGCATCCTGTTCACGACCTACGCGACCCTGCGCTCCGAGGGGAAGGACGGCGCATCGCGCCTCCAGCAGATTGTTGACTGGCTCGACGCTAACCGCCCTGTCGAACATGACGATGCGTGGGGGCCGGTGATCGCCTTCGACGAGGCACATGCCATGGGCAACGCGGCGGGCGGCGAGGATGCGGGTCGCGGCAAGAAGAGCGCTTCCCAGCAGGGCATCGCAGGCCTGCGTCTCCAGACCGCCATTCCGCAAGCGCGGGTAGTCTACGTCTCGGCCACCGGGGCCACGACGGTCGAGAACCTCGCCTATGCCACCCGCCTCGGCCTGTGGGGTGCGGGAGCGGACTATCCGTTCCCGGCGCGCGAGGCGTTTCTGTCCGCGATGCACCAGGGCGGGGTCGCGGCGATGGAAGTGGTTGCCCGCGATCTGAAGTCGATGGGTCTCTACATCGCCCGGTCGCTCAGCTTCGAGGGTGTTGAGTACGACCTTCTCGAACACTGCCTGACGGATCGCCAGCGGGCCGTCTACGACGAGTGGGCCGACTCCTTCCAGATCATCCACACCAACCTGGATGCGGCGATGGCGGCGACGAACATCATCGACATGGACGGCACCTCGAATAACGGGCAACGCCGGTCAGCGGTGATGAGCCGGTTCGAGAGTCTCAAGCAGCGTTTTTTCGCGCATATGTTAACAGGGATGAAGTGCCCGGCCATGTGCGCTGCGATCCAGAACGATCTCGACGCCGGTAATTCAGCTGTGATACAGCTTGTTTCGACGGGTGAAGCTCTTCTCTCGCGCCGCATCGATGGCCTGTCCGAAGACGAAAAAGCTGATTTAAATCTTGATCTTACGCCGCGCGAGTACGTTCTTGGCTACTTGGCGGAAGCCTTCCCCGTGCAGCTTCAACGGGTCGTGGAGGACGCGGATGGCAATCGCACCACGGAGACCGTAAAGGATGAAGAAACGGGGGCACCCGTTCTCTCGCGCGAAGCGGTCGCCCTACGCGATGCGATGATCGAGCAGCTGGCCTTGCTCGACAGCGTGCCAACGGCGCTGGACCAGATCATCTGGCACTTCGGCGTCGACGCTGTGGCAGAAGTCACGGGCAGGTCGATCCGCCCTGTTTATCGAGGTAATGGAGAGTCTACCCGCTTGGTCATCGAGAAGCGCAGCGCCTCGGCCAGCGCGTCCGAAACGAACGCCTTCATGGACGGGGACAAGCGGATTCTCGTGTTCTCCGAAGCTGGTGGCACGGGTCGCAGCTATCATGCGGCAGCCAAGGCGAAGAACCAGGAGCGGCGTATCCACTACCTACTCGAACCGGGCTGGAAGGCTGACAGTGCCGTGCAGGGTCTCGGGCGTTCGCATCGCTCCGCGCAGGTCTCCGCGCCGAGGTTCCGTGTAATGTCGACCGATGTGTCGGGCGAGAAGCGCTTCATCTCCACCATCGCGCGGCGGCTCGACACGCTGGGCGCACTGACCAAGGGCCAGCGCCAGACCGGCAGCCAGGGTCTCTTCCGCGCCGAGGACTCGCTCGAAAGCCCGGTCGCGCGTTCGGCCCTGCGCCAGTTCTACATGTCGCTGATCTTTGGCAAGGCGACGAGTATTACTCATGGCGAGTTCGGATCCGTCACCGGCCTGTCGCTCACCACGCTGGACGGGGGCATTCGCGAAGACCTGCCACCCATGAGCCGGTTCCTCAACCGCCTATTGGCGCTGCGCATCGACATGCAGAACGCCATCCTCGACGAGCTGACCGGCATCATTGCTGAGCGTACCGAGACCGCGCGCGAGGCGGGCACGCTCGACGTGGGTGTCGAGACCATCCGCGCCGACAAACTGGTGCTCGCCGACCGCCGGGTGATCCACACCGACGCCCGCACCGGCGCGGAGACCGAACTGGTCACGCTCGAACGATCCGACCGGGTGGAGAAGACCTCCGCCAAGAACGTGTTGGCCGGGTTCGTGCTGGATGCGAAGCCCCCGGTCCTCGTCGTGAACGACGATACCGGCGAGCCGGTCATCGTCCGCACGGCGCGCAGTGAAGTGCTGGACGACGGCACCACCTGTTCGCGCGTGAAGCTGATCGGTCCTGCCCACGAGCGGTACGTGACGAAGGAGGACTATGACGCCGAGCCGTGGAACGAGTTCACGGCGGATGCCTTCGCCCGTCTGTGGGATCTGGCCACGTCGAAGCTGCCTGACATGGCAACCCGGCGTGTACCGATGGTCACGGGATTGTTGCTCCCGATCTGGAAGCTGTTGCCCGCGCACGAACAACGGATCTGGCGGGCTGTGACCGATGACGGACAGACCGTGCTGGGCCGTGTCTTGTCGGAAGCCGATGCTGCACAGCTCAAGGCCATGCTTGACCCGACCGAGGCGCTGGATGCTGCATCGATCCTCACCGCTATCGCGGACGAGGACCGGCGCATCGGTCTCGCCCATGGCGCATCCTTGAAAGTGCGCCGCGTGGGGGCAGGAAAACGGATCGAGGTCGAGAACGCACCCGCCCCGCTGGTCGAGAGCCTGAAGGCCGCTGGATGCTTCACCGAGATCATCCAGTGGCGGACGCGGGTGTTCGTGCCCTTCGATCCCGACGCGCGCGATGTCAGCATTCCTGCGCTGGAGAAGGTGCTGGCGATCCTGCCCGCCAAAGGTGAGGAGGCGCTGATGACAGCCTGAGCAAGAACGCGGGGTGAGCGCGGTTCAGTCCACGCTTGCCTCTTCGAACCGCTGCTGAACATGTAGAAGGGCTGTCCACGCGGATGCGGGACGGCCCTTTTTATATCATATCAGTCGGATGCCGTCAGACGTCGTCGCCGAGCGCGCCCTGCACATCACCCTTAAGCTTCTGGGCATCGCCCTTGAGCTGCTGCGCGTCGCCTTCGGCAGCCAGCTTCTCGTTGTCGGTTGCCTCTCCGACGGCTTCTTTCACCCTGCCGGCGGTATCGTTCGCGGCACCTTTGATCTTGCTGGTCAACTCGTCCATGATGATCTCCTTCGTCGTTTCGGAAGCAACGGATGCTATCCGTTCGATGCCATGGCAACGCGCTGGACGGGGGTTTGTTTCATGCACGGTTATTCGGGAACGCGGTCCGCCTTGCGGATCGTTGGACGGCGTGCACATAGGCTGCTCCGTGCTCCGGGGTGTCAGTGACGTGACCCTCGTGCCCATGTCGCATGCGCGATCGTCACCGGGACATCCTCGACCGTCATCTTGCCCGCGACGATCCTGCCGAACGCATCCATGATCGAACGCGGGTCACTGCTTTCAGCAATCTCCGTCGCCAGACGCATTGCCGCGTCCTGGGAAATCTCGATCGCTCCCATACCTGCTTCGATCTGTCTTCGCAGGGTATTCATCATCGTCATGTCGCTGCTCTCTGCCATTGTTCTTCTTTTGTGCAGTGCATATGCTGATAATCTTCTAACAATTCCAATGACTCGCTTTGCCGCATCATTCGGGCGCGTCGGCAAGCCGAGCAGGCTCTAGTCGCTTCGCTCCCGTCACACCGGGTGAACCCGGCGAGCCGCCCATGCGGGTCACGATCCTTCGCGCAAGAGCGCCTCGTTCCCGGAACTGTAAAGGCGATCGGATTGGCGGAAGATCGGGACGATGGTGCCACCCCGGCTTCCGGTAGCGCAGGTAGGCGTGTTTCGGCTGGCAAGCGATGCGGGGAGCGTCTGGAGCGATCGAAGGTGCAGACGGTCCTGTCCTTCTGAAGCCGTCGTAGCGAAAGCGGGCATGAAGATCGGGACGGGGTGGCGATCCATTCGACCGTGCGTGTGAGAGGCTCGGTGGTTCCGGTATCGTTGCGCCAGAGCAGTCGTATTCGCGGGGAAAAGCGGCTCTTGTCATCCGGCGCGGCGCGCAGCGATCGAACCGACAACGATGCGATACCGACCGCTCGGTAATTCAGCAGGGCCACTCGGGTTCTGGTTCTCGTCCCCCGGTTAGCTGTTTCTCTTGATCGGCTTTTGCCTACGGGCTCGGCTTCCACGATCAAGCGGAAAACCGCTCCCT
>JAULKR010063882.1:0-11313 GCA_032356305.1 Prasiola linearis | reverse complement strand
ACACACACACACACACACACACACACACACACACAAACACACACACACACACACACACACACACACACACACACATACACACACACACACACACACACACACAGAGAGAGTGATAGGTTGGGACACGGTTGATGACCATGACGGGGCATCTTCCTGTAAAAGAGGTGCTTTCTCCTTCTGTATCAAAGGCCTGATGAGAATGTGGTGGATTCCCTCGCCAAATGCCTCGTCTGATGGCTGGTCATCAAGGAATATAGCAGTCATAGCGATAGTGACGATGTGAAAGAAAGCATAGCGACAAGGTTACCTCTGCAACATCGGCCAAGGCCCCGATGGGAAGCTTAGGTTTCTCATGTGGCCTTCTACCATCCAAACTTGTTTCCGGCATCTTAGCACGAGTTGCTTGCATTGTGCTTATCGTCATTAGCGGATAGGTCGCCAGAAGAGCGACTATGCCGCCTGCATAGTGTGATCAAGATTATCATTATAAGTGGCAAGGGCTTTGACTGCCACTTTGTGACTTCATAGACTGCAGACCGATGGCGACCTTAGGTATACCTCGATAATATAAATGACCTCAAAAGAAATAGACCTTCTTGGATTTCTTGCTACTGAGTCTGGGACCGTTTGTGAGAAGTGCACCTGTTGCGCCACTGACTCCCTCCACCACAGCATCCGATGCCATTGTACACAGACTGGTAGGAAAAGAGTTTGCTATAATCTACAAAGCGAGATGTTTTGAAAGTTTGTCGATAACAATCACATTTTCGCATCCTGCAACTTCATGATATCGAACCTCGATCTAGTTCTGACCTGCGAACTGTCGCGTAGTACGCCTGTGTAACATGCAGCTGGACCTCAAACTGAATGCAATTATATGCAAGATTTTATTGGCGCTGCTGACGGACATCCGACATTAGCCTGGCATTGCACTTCCATTATGGTTGTCGGGGCTTTCTAGCTGGCCAGCTGGCAATTACAAATATTATTGGCCGGACGTTTCTAAAATCTGATTCAAATGCGAGAGTGCGCAATCGATGCATTGCACTACGATCTTTAGCATATACATTTGTCATGGTCAATTCTGCTGTATCATTTCAGTCGTAGCTGATGATCAGACAATCGATTTCCTTTGAATGGCCATAAAAGACGTTTGCAGCCTTCATCGAGGATGTTCCTCGCATGGATCTATCATGAATGTGCTCTGGCTTCCAAAATTATTGTGATCTGATATGTATACCGAGATGGTGTGAAGCACGGCATACTACGACGTAAGTGCAGCCATATAATCCATCGCCATGTCCACAGCGCCTTGGGTGGACAAATAGTGAGATTGCGTGGACCTCCCAAACCTTTCTACCCTACGGATGATTCAACTTGCAATCTCGGTCATCAATTTGAAACGCATCAAGCCGTGGGTTTTAGTATGTTGTTACACGAGTAAGTCTGAACTTTTCTCATTCGCATGCAGCCGTCCAAGAAATGTGAACGAAGTCGCTCATCAGGAGGAAGTCGTGCAGACGCTACGAAGAGCATTAGAAACAGCCAACGTACGCCTCACGATGTAACACTTGGTCTTGTGCAAGGCTGATGTCACCACAAATGGAGCTGATTGTGAGTTGAACAAATTTGAGATCTGTGTTTCTGTATCTTGCAGCTGCCGCATCTGCTGTTTTATGGCCCACCCGGAACTGGAAAGACATCCACTGCCTTGGCCATTGCCAGACAGCTCTACGGGTGAGGTTGCTCTTACCTTTCATTGCTTAGCACCGAGCAATACCTTCGATGCCGTTTTAGTGTTCGGGGCTTCAACGTGTATGCTTCATATCCTAAATTTCTCATTGGCCCAGTTATGTAACAGCTTTCAACTGAAATAGGAACGCGATGAGCCTCAACACCATCTGATCGTTCTGCGCAGGCCCGACTTGATGAAAGTGCGAGTGATGGAGCTGAATGCTTCGGACGAAAGAGGAATCTCTGTGGTTCGCAATAAAATCAAGCAGTTCGCCTCTGCTGCAGTTGGGGAACCTGCTAAGGGTTACCCCTGTCCGCCGTACAAGCTGCTAATATTGGACGAAGCAGACGCAATGACGCAGGTGTTTGCTTCATGCGGCCGTTTTCACCTATGTTTGTCACATACCGGCTGCTCCGTTGTCTGATTGAAGAAAGAGAAGAGAACACGGTTTTCAGGCCATTGCTGGTGTTTAGCCCTACATTCCCGTCACCTCGTCTGGCTTCGATTGGTCGGCTGTATCCCAATCACAGCAGATCAACTTGTTTAGCTTTGATGGTAGGCCATTTTCCCAAATAATCAAGTTCACCTCTTTTGGCTACGATCGGTCGGCTGTGCTGAGAGTCAATGAAATACGGCCTGTCTCGTAGCTGCCGAATTAGATCAGCATAGTCGCGTACACAAGCATTTGACAGACGACCAGCCTGAAATAAAGATTTCTGAGGTGTGTTGCAGGATGCACAAAACGCTTTAAGGCGTACGATGGAGGCCCACAGCAAAGTCACACGCTTCGTATTCATTTGCAACTACATCAGCCGGATCATCGAACCGCTTGCGTCACGATGTGCCAAATTTCGTTTCAAACCCATGCATGGCGACATCATCCAAGAACGCATCTCCCATATATGCAGCAGTGAGTTTTCATTATGTTTCAACTTTTTGATTCCATGCCCGTGTGTGTCTGCATGCGTCCGCGTGTGTGCTTTGTCGCTTCTCTATTCTTGCTGTACGTCCACTGCCACTGATTGGCATCCTGTGACTGACTGTGAAGCTGACGGCATCCCTCGTCGTTGTTTCCACAAGGGAGCCTGTACTGACAGGCTGCTGTTGAGGATGATGCCATGTCTTCGTACTGTCCGTGACTCATTTGGTCAAGTCCCTGCAGACGAGGAGGTGACTCTCGACGATGATGCCTTCCAAAGTCTGTCCAGGGTGGCCAATGGCGACCTGAGGAAAGCCATCACAGTCCTCCAGTCCGCGGTGCCAGTCTGACCTCATATTGACACGACAATGTAGCTAACAGAAGCCTATGGATTTGTGCATGTACGTGAAAGAACTAATGAAAGAAAGGAAGCTTGCATGTTGATGGCAATTGCGGTCAGATGCCAAGTGTGGTGAGCAGATTGAGAGGGCTTTGTTGTGACTTCTGGCTGATTTTGATAGGTGCGACTGAAAGGGAGCCCGGTCCAAAGGCAAACAGTGCTTGATGTAGCGGGGGCTGTTCCCCCCGAGGCTGTGGAGCAGCTGCTCAGCGCCTGCCGCAAAGGCACTTTTGTGAAGGCGCAAGAGGCGGTCACTGGTCTCATCGCTGATGGGTGGCTGGTGCGCATGAAGCTTCCCTCTGACAGACTTTGTTCACCTGTCACCTGATCCTTAATTCGACAGGTGTAACTGATCGAGAAGGTTGACACTATCGAGTCCTGCTATGCAAGGTTTGGCATCCTTGATATCACGCAAAACGATACTCCTTTCTTCTTCATACCCCTGCAACAGACCAATGGCAACAGGAGCCCTCCTTCATAAGGGAAGCAAAACCGAGAAACAGTCTGGTTCAAATGCGAGCAGGTCTTAAGACACGCTTGTGTGCGCTAATGGTATACCTCAGGTAAGGCCGGTATGCAACTCTAAGCATCAATGTAAACCTATTGAAACAGTTCGATGGTACGCAGGCGCAATCAGTGCTCCTAGAGATGCAGGCAGCTGTGCTAGCGGACCGTGCTTTGGTGGATTCTCAGCGCGCTACTGTTTGCTTCGCACTAGCAGCAGCTGACAAGGCCCTGACAGACGGAGCCGATGAATTCATCCAACTTCTCAACGTTGCCTGTGTCACTCGACAGGCTATGGCTCAAACATGATATGTAATAGAATGAGAAAGGGCACGTGAAAGCTTTGACCGAGAAAGCATTGAGATTCAACCAATAATAATTCAGGAACTATGTACATGAAAGGCTTTCCAAATCTGTGGTATAAATCTGTCACCATTGTAGCCAATTGCGTATGCTAAAAAGTATAGCAATGTTGCACTTCCATCTTTGCCTCACTATGGGCTTTGGCATTGAGAGTGCTGCTGCTACAATTACCTCACATATAAATCTCAAAATGTGCCTTTTGAGGGAAACATGAGCAGAAGAAGAACTAATACAGATGCAAAGAGTGTGAGCGGAGTAGCCGTGTCAATCACTGCTCCAACAAATTGCAATCGGATGGGATTTTTGAGGTCTGGTTCTGTGCAACATCTTTACTTGCCCAGAGGTTGACCCACATGTGATGCACGTACACGCGACTTGGACATTTAATACAGTCCTACCGAAAAATTATATTAACTTTCGACAGATGAATTTCTGTGTGAGCCCCCTTCACAGAAACACACGTAGTGCAGGTGACCGGATAGGTTTCTTCCATAAATACACGGCCCATCAACCTATTGAGCAACAGTACCATTGATGGTGCAGAGGGAGTACCTGACAGTCGGCAGAACATTAAACGTGTGCAATCGATGGAAACGTGAGAAGAAAGTATCAATGCCTGCCTTGTCAAGTGTTCTGCGTCGCTGGCGAAATAGTAGCAGTCTACGTAAAAGACATCATATGTGTCCTCTTAGAATGACCTCCATACTTCACTCAATCAACTTCTGTAAATAACTAAAGAATGTGACAACACTATACAGCCAAAGAATAACGGGTGCAAGTCGCAGACTTCGTCGCCCGACAGTACCGATGTCAGTCAAGCTTTTGGGTGTCGGATGATTGCTGCAGGACAGGTCGCGGTGGTGTCTTCAACCCTGAAGATACGAGCCGCCTGGATCGAGCCTCGCTGCTCGGGGGCATCTCTGGAAACACTGGCAGCTGCCATGCCAGCACATGGCCGTGTGTCGCAAGCTCTTGGTTGTAGAAGCGCTTGTGGGCGTCTGTGCAATGTCGTTGGAACGTCACACCTGGGGTCAGCATACGGATGAGCCGACTGAGTTGAAGCTGTTTTGGGGAGCTGCAACCTCTATCAGATTACACGCAGAATGTTGACCGATGAACAGCTGCATCAGAACTACGAGCTGAGCTGTAAGGTATGTACTATATGTAGGGAATCAAGATGTAATATATGTAGGGAATCAAGATGCAATATATGTAGGGAATCAAGATGTAATATATGTAGGGAATCAAGATCCAGGGAGTGCCGTTAAAGCCTGACTTCATTGGATAATATCACGTGGGAGCCGTTGAAAACGTTTGCAGCCATCACTTGTGATCACGTCATCACGTCAGCCGGCTGTGAGGCAAAATAAATTCGGTCTCACGCAAAAAAAGAGTGCGCCCAATGATGTGCTCTTGCTACGCATTATTGAAGCCGAGTCATTTCCACCAACACTATAGGTACATGCCACGAAATGTTGGGGTTGCACAGCTGTTACTAACGGGCGTCCAAACTGCAGTGGTGACGTCATCGCAGACTCAGTGTTACCCAAGAATATGGAGATGTTGCAAACATGGAGGGGCCACTGGGATGAGACGAATGTCTGACCGACGGACCGACCCCTCGTTTGCACAGATCGACGACCCCAGAGTTATTTTAACAATTTTAGTGAACGGCGTAGTGCTCAGGCCGTTCGAGAGTTCACAAGACGCCTTCGAAAGAGCTTTGCAGCTGCACAGTTGAAGCTGGGAAGCCCCGGGTGAAGTCTGCAGCTCGAAAGCAGTGTGAAAGAGGGGATGCCATCATGTACCCCTCATCAACCTATTGAGAGCCTGTCGTGTCGTGTCGTGCTGGCGTCTGGAGGAGAAACAGCCAGCAGGCAACGTCTTGTTCTTCGATGGCCTAAGTGTGAGTCAATACACCCCTTAGGTGAGCAGCAGTACTGGTCATGTGCTGACGAACACTCATGAGGCAATGCATGCAGGAGGATGTTTATGCCTGGGAGGCAATGCGGCTGTGGGAGGGCAGGCACAGGCCTCCGAATGGGCTCTTTGGACACTCCTGTGTCAGAGACGATGCTGCATCGAGCCGCTGAGATATCTGCCAGTAGATGTATTGATTGGGGCGAAGTGTACCGACTATCGTGTGCAACTAGAGAGTCAGAGGTGCCAAGAGACCGAGGGTTTCCTAGATGGAAAAAGGGGGGGGGGATGGGGAGGGGGGGACTACTCACTTGGTAGGAATCCCCTTGTTGCAAAGGCCTGGAGCATCTGACGCGTGTGGCGGTAATCGCTGGTGGCAAACCCTAGCCTCATAGCAGCCGCCTCAGTGGCCTCCAACATGTGAGGTGTCATTGCCACGTCAAGGCCACTGTACAGCACGGCCGCCCTGCACAGGCTCTCACGGTCGCCGGTCTTGGCGACAAGCCTCTTGTAGCGGTATGCCAGCCTGGCAGACAGCTGTGGTCCTGCACAAACGCACATGAGCCTCGACTCAGGCCTGTCATGGTGGGGACGGGAGTGCTTGACAGGGCGGACAACGAGGTCGACCGCTTGAGTGATGAGAGCGCCTCTCAATCAATGCTTTCCGTACTTGGAAGGTGATGCAGACAGCGGCAGACAGCGGACTGTCCAAACAGACAGACGGCAATCCGTGGGCATAACACCAGGCCAGCTGCCTGTCTATCTACAGCTTGAAGCCTGGCCCCTCTTTGACCATCCTCTGTTTCCCAAGCTGAGTGACAGCATCACAGTAGGGTCTGAAGTTGCTGGTTTTCTGACACCCACCAAATCATTGCTGTTCACACAGAGCCGCGACGACAGGAGCTGCTGCGCTGGAGGTTTCAATATGCGGCTGCAGATGATGTGCAGTGATCGTACCGGGGCGCCATCTGAGATCGGCGAGACCCGCCAGCAGGCTGCAGTATCGACTGTCGTCTACTTCCTTGCACACTGCGCTGACACAGGCCAGCAGCTCCGCGCACAATGAGGATCCCGGCCGCAGCTCCTCAACATCGCCCGGCTGGGTAGCGACAGCGGCTCTGCCCAGGCCGATCATGATTCGAGCGAGATGTGCACCTCTTGGTGCACCATGTCTGGATCTCAGGCTGGACACCCTGGGCGGCAATGCAGCGCACATTCTGCTGCACAACGTGACGAGGGGTTGCCGCAGCGCACTTCTCTGCACGCAAGCACTTCAACAATGATGCTTCAGGCAGTATCATGGTGTGATATCCGCGACAAACATACAGCTATGAATCGCAACAGCTGTACAGGTCAGAGATGATTAATGTGGCGTTCACTGTTCCTCTACTAATTGATATTCCGGGGGATTGCAACAATAAGCGAATCCTCCTATTGCCGCTACTTCCACACAGTGTTAATAGAAACAACCAGGGTGGAAGAATGATAGCTCGAGTGTTGTGAAAGCCCTTAAGAGAATATGAACGTGAGTCATCGGCACCTCTTCAGGTCGCAGAAAATTCATGTGCAAACCGAAGGATTGTATCAGATTGGCAATGTCGTTGTCAGAGCTACCCTCAAGCTCCGCGGTGCTATTTAATCGACAGGCCGCTGCTTTGAAGACTGGGACTGCCTTTCGTTTGCATCGGTGAAGCCCGAACAGTACTTTACCCATCTCTTCAAAAGTGAGGGCACTGGGACCCGTCTGCATCAATGTTTTGCATCTCTCTGCACCTTTGGCGTTGTGATCGTGTCAGCCAACAGTCACTTGCACAGGACATAGAGTCAAGTACACGAGTATGTCATCAGTAAGTGTGTCATACTCTGCTTGCACACTTCGTCATGCGAAGAAGCATGGAATCGTGCAGCATGCTCACGGTGAGTGGCTGAGGCAACAGATTCATGAGCAAGCCGATGAACCTGCCCAAGCTGCATTAAGCAAAGTTTTGTAGTGGCACCTTCGATAGCAGCCCATAAGCCTTCGTTTCGGCAATCTAGATTTGCAAGACCCAGAGCCATGATCGACAAATGTTGACCATTCATGGTGGTTGCTCGAAGCTGAGCTGACGACAACAGTACACGAAAACTCGGATGATCACGGATGGCTTCGTTGTCCGCCCGACGGCGAGAGCTTGTGCGAACGACAGCCCCGAAAACTGCTGAAAAGAGTCGCTCTTCAAGTATCTCAAGCCTCTCTTTTGAGACCACATCGAATACGTCACCGATGGAGTGACAGCTATTCAATGAGAGATACAGATTATTGCGGTGAACTCGACGCGATCGACTTGACTCGCGATCTATAATTGAAGCATTGTGCCTACAGAAGCACCATAAGCTGATTGCTTACTTCTCAATGAGCGATATGTCTGTGAGATGACTTTGTCAAGCAAGCACCATGTAAAACCATCTTAGGAAGAGATAATGCGATTGTATTGGAGCGTACCCGGCCGGTGAGCTTGCGCATAAAGCAACAGGGCCCCTATTCACCACACAAGTGCTCGCAACAAGCCTTTGTGACGATGCTGAATTAATTTGCAAGAAAAGAGCATCAAGATGGCTGCTATGAGGCGCTCTGGAAGTCGCAACGCAAGCGCCGATAGCACAACCTTGATGAGCAGGTGAAACTGCCCAGGGCTTGGTGGGGAAATGCATTAGTATAACGCATTGTAAGAGCGGCTCGGATAGGATACTGTAGAACGCATGTCGCCCTTTATTGGTGCAACGCCTGATGCAAGCGTTTGACATTAGATCGGCACCGTGTTCATTCGACAACTCAGTGAACCTTGGTCCAGTAAGGTGTACCGTTTCGTTCAAAATAAAGGTGTTACACTTACAGTCACACCAGACGTTGATCAGACTGTATCCAGACTGTATCCAGACTGTATCCAGACTGTATCCAGACTTTGATCGGACTTGCGCCAGAGTCAGACCAGACGTTGATCAGACTCTGATCAGACTTTGATTAGAGTTTGATCAGACTTTCAACAGAAGAGACACCTTCCTGACTAGTTTCTGACCAGACTTTGTTCAGATTCACATCAGACTCTGACCAGACTTTGATCTGATTCTGATCAGAGTGTGCTCAGAGTGTGCGCAGACCTACGTTTAAAGACGAGATGGAGCTTAGATTGAAGTCTGACTGGATGTCGCGTCAAGCGTCAGCGTCAGCGCCTCCGTGGCACCAGCCAGCCTGTTGTGTATTAGCTGGCGCGGTTCGATCGTACGGGTTTACGCACCGCCGTTGTCCGATGCTCCCCTGGAAGTTTCAAACGCCATACAGACATGAGCAGCAAGGCTTAGAATTTTATGTGCACGCCAAGCTTTGCATTAATCAGCGTAAAGTAAAAAGGCGAAGGTTATATTCTAGCACCACTGGAATTCCGTTGACACTTTGTCTATCCTCGTCTATTTGTTCAGAGTCAATATCACCTGTCCCTTTAAAGTGATTCTTATCACAGAATGTAAATTAAAAAATCGTTCAAGATAAATGCTTGATCGGTGATGACGGGCAGCGCTTGCATTATCTAAATCCGATATGCATGGTACGTGTGCATAAGAGTGAATTGGTCTGGTATGCTGCTGCAATTCACCATTGTTAATTTCCTCGATAACGAGCTTCTGTTATTACGTCTGCAGGTCAATCTTGCTGATTTTTGACCGAACGACGCTAGTGACATCGCTCGGTGACGTCATTGCAATTGTTCTAGAATCTGGTCACTTGCACATGTCCTAGGCTAGATATTATGTGGTGCGCAGCCAGCTAGGGCTTTTCCCCTCTGCTCAACTCATCAAATTAACCCGTTAGTTTAAAATTTTGTGATCGCTGTTCGCTGCACCTCGGAGCGATGGGTATGGTATGCATGGTACCAGGCCCATTTGAATATCACCTTAAAAGTCCAGCTCCCCGATTTGTACTCTTGACCCATATTCTGTGCTTACAATGTTATTGGCGCGACAAATTCTCATGATAAATCATTACAGCTATGTGCCACGATGAGAGTCAAATATTTATCTACTCGGCTCTTACTATGGCAATGCTCGACGCAAACTCGAGTCAAACAATCTGTAGACCGACAGTTGAAAGAACAATCTCTTACAGCTCGCATTGGCGTTAAATAGATTGTGTATATGATATGTGGTCCGTACATTAATGCAGAATTTCCTCGTCTCACACTACCGTCCGAAGTCATTGAAGTCACCAGCCCAGGGCCAGGGAGGGAGGCAAGCAGACAATTCCCAATACCTTCATTGCATTCCTTTTCGTACAGGCCTGTGTTTATTGCAATAGTATGTGATGTGCATGCTCCCCGGATTTACCTGCGTTTGGCACCTTAGATTTGACACGAAAAGCTTGATGTTGACATACTCCTTGATCACGCCTCGAAACACACTCATGTTGACGTGGCACCTTACCCCTACAGTCAGATGCGTTATACCTTGATTCACACATTCCCCCTTTTGATTGTACTCTTGAAAGTAAAATAGGGTGTACACTTCTTGTTCTGTTCTATGAGGTAGGCCCTTACGTTGCCTCCATACGTTCGGTGGGGGATCACTTACTATTGGTGCCAGGCAACTATTCTTGCTTGGCATCAGATAAATGATAAGCCTGTGGACGTCTCTGGTGCAAATGCTGTGCAGTGGAATGCCACCACGGTTGAATGGCCCTCCTGGAAGCACATGGCGCCGCCCAAGTCGGTATGACGACGACATACAGCAGCCACGAAGCATAGCAATGGCGAATTCCCAGGAGCAACCAGCATCATTTCCTTCATCGACAGCGCCAGAGCTACGGCGCTAGCCGGTGCGAAGGCGTAATAGAGACCAAGATGAACATGAAGGTGACGAATCTAGCCATGCACAGCCAGCTGCAGCCAGAGTCGTTGCATTGGCGCGTGCAACATGGGCGGCTCGGGGAGCCACACCTGTGCCGCCACCAGCGAGTATGCCCACCGGCATCAACGAGGCGGCTCTTGCCATCGCGCGTCGATCTGCTGCAATCCATACGCACAGCGACGTTGCAAACGGGCCGGCACCTCACCCCCCGATGCAGCTAGATCAGCTGTCAATTCCACAGCTGTCGGCACCCTGGCAGCCGTCATCACGACCCAGACAGCTGACAGCACCACTGCAACAGCCGGTGCAACAGCAGCTATTACCACCTCTGCAGCAGCCGACTGCTTCAAAGCTGGCAGTACCACTGCAACAGCCTGCACACCGGCAGCTGCCACACACGCTACATCAGTGGGAAGCTGCCGTGCAGTCACCATGTCTGCAGAGGTGGTGGCAGTTGCTGGTGCGCAGGCTGCTGCGGTGTTGGTCGGAACTGCAGCTGAGCAGGCTGCTAGAAAAGTGCAGGCGACTGCACGACAGCTTCCCACTGATGCAGGTGGTGTCGCAGCTGCCGGTGTGCAGGCTGTTGCAGTGGTACTG
>JAULKR010063771.1:0-11314 GCA_032356305.1 Prasiola linearis | reverse complement strand
CAGAGTTGTACATACCTGCGCCTTCCCGTGCATAGTTAGCAACAAATACACAATTTTTGATAGTTGGATTTGAACCGCTGTGGTTATTTGCACCATCGTTGTACCAGCCACCGCCACATCTTTGGCGATTTCCTTGTCCGCTTACTGCTGCATTAGCCGAGCCACCTTTAATGGTAAAGCCATCTAATTGAGTAGCCGCGCTTACACCTTTAGTATATACTACATTGTAAGAATTGTCATCGATAGAAGGAGAAGCAATTTCTCCGCTTAGTGTGGTTGGGTTTGCCCCGATGTTGCGCTGTAGAAGAGAAGTTTCGTTGCCAGTGAATCCACCAAAAACTTTAACACCGTCTTTGATAGTGAATGCTGCGTTACGATTAGTATCGTTGGTGGGAAAATAAGTACCGCGTGCTACCCAGATTTCGTCGCCTGCTTTAGCTGCTTTCAATGCTGCAACCAAATTAGTTGCTTTGTTCCAAGTAGAACCATCGTTAGTACCATCGTTAGTACCATTCACTGTTACATGGAAGGTAGCTGCTTGTAGCAGCGAGAAAGTAGTCAGTAGTAAAAGTAATAATGTAAATTTTTTCAAACTAAAATAGGTTTTTGCGTTGATAATCTTATTCCAATTCGTAGGAGTATCTGCTTCTGCGGTGGCAGAAAGTAGAAGTCCAATCTGGTCTTAACGGAAATTTCGGTATAGAAACAACGATACCGATTAGTATGTGTCAACCTACAATCGTAATGTGAAAAAACACAAATAGATACTGGTTGAACTTACTACCGTAAGCCAAAAAATAATGCAATAGGAAATTTTAAATTTGGATAAGAATTATAACAGTAATAACTACTATAGTTACGGGATGGGAAACTTGATTGTCAAAATCAGTTCTAAGAAACTCGATAAAAATAAACGTTACTGTTTTTAAAATAGCTTAACTCGCATGATTACGAGAATGATTTTTATATAGCTTGAATTTATAAAAAAATCACTAATTCTAAAACTCAGACGCAATGTCTATTTACTTAAAAAGAATATAATGTAAACATGAATAAAAAAAGAAAATGTCAAACTAAAAGTAAAGTTGTCAAACTTTAAAAAAGAAAAAATGTCAAACGAAACAAAAATATTTTATTTTCAAATTTGGTATCAAGAAGGTTGTCAAAATGTCAAAACGAAAAAGAAGAAATACAAAGGTAATTATCTTCTGCTGCAAATGTAATAAAACTTTTTCTAAATGTAGTTAGTATTTCCTTACTAATTTGCAAATAAAAATATATGTCTTTGAATTTCAAGGAAGTAGAAAGCAAAAAGAATGCCCAACATTGATTATTTAACTTAAAAAATACATTTTCTTTGCAGAAATAATTTACTTTTGTTCTACACAAGTACAACTATAAAATTCTTTCCAAGTATAATATTACTTTAAGGCACTCCACACAAAAATTTTAACACTTTACTTTTTTTGTTTACGGCATCATATTTTATTAAAACATTATTAATTAATGTATTGCTTTATTAATTGATAATCTGCATTTTAACTACAGCTGAAATGTAGACCATTCAAATTGCCTAATATTTGAGGCTGTTAACAAATTAAGATATCCCACCACTATCGTTTAGATTGTCATCTAGTATTAAACAATTGGGGCGATTTTCGCCTTGACTTATTACTACAGACTCTTTATATTGCTATAAATTTGTTTTATATCATTTATAGTCGGCTCTTTTAGCCAGATTTAGTTATTTAAATAATCCAGTATGAACATATCCCTACAACGTTGTTGCGTTTGGGTGGTTGTTTTATTTGTCATCGGACTACCATCAACCCTTGTCGCACAAGACATTCACTTTTCCCAATTCTACAACTCACCACTCAATCTCAGCCCTGGCCTTACTGGTGTGCATGGTGGTGACGTACGCGTTGCTGGCAATTTTCGTCAGCAATGGGAAGCTGTTCCCGTTCCCTATCTCACTTTTTCAGGTATGTATGAGACCCGCATCAAAGAAGATACCCGCAAAAACGGTTACTTTACAGGTGCATTGCTCTTTAATTATGATCGAGCAGGAACTTCCAAACTCAGTATGACCAATTTTGGTCTGAGTGGTAGCTACTCACGTCAGTTTTCAGAAAAAGTATTCTTGACAGGTGGTGCTCAATTGATGGTCAATCAACGAGCTTTCCGCACCGATGATTTAAGATTTGGCTCTATGTTCAACGGCGAATCTTTCGATCCTAATCTACCGCAAGAAAATTTTACGAATACCAACAACCTTTATGCTGATCTTTCGGCAGGAATGAACATACGTTTTCAGATGAAAAACGCAAATCGCTGGAAACGCCGTTCTACGCTCGATGTTGGTGTTGGCACTTTCCACCTCAATCGTCCTAACCTCGGTTTCTACGATGAAGAAACTATTAAGATGCCCCTGCGCTTTAGCGTATATGCATTGGGTTTATTGATGGTTAGCTCATCTTTTGACATCGTATTAAATGGTGCAGTTCAAGTACAGGGTCCTTATCAGGAAAATGTATTTGGAGCAGGTGGTCGCATTCACTTAAGTCGCAAACGTACTAAGGAAGCTGCGCTACAATTAGGTGCTTCCTATCGTTTTAATCGCTTTGGCGATACAACGCTACCAACCGCAAATTCGGGAGATGCAGTAGTTCCTAATTTAGAACTCCATCTGAGTCAATGGCGCGTCGGCTTGAGTTATGATATCAATATTTCAGATTTTAATGTCGCTACTGATCGTCGCGGTGGTCCCGAGGTATCCGTTCAGTACGTGATTTACAAGGTAAAACCACTACCGCAATTCAAAATCTGTCCCATCATATAATATGGCTTTCCAATTAGCAGTATTAAAGCTAATTGGAATGTCGTTTTTCATAAATTTTCCTCCCAACACCAATTTGTATCCGACGAATTTTCTTTGACATCATTTATTAGTTATCAATACCACCTGATTTCAAAAAGTACGTAGGACAATAATAATTATTAAAATTATGAAAAGGATACTTATTTTTTTCATCCTGACTTTTTCGCTTGGCTCGCTTTCAACAATTTACGCTCAGTCTTTGGAATCGTATATGACTGCGGCAGATACCTCTTTTAAGAAAAAAGATTACTACTCTGCGCTGAAGTATTACGAAATAGCCAATGAAATTCAGGATTTTCAAGATCCTGCAGTTTGGTACAAATATGCCGAATCTGCTCGTCTGATTAATGCTTATACAACTGCTGATTCTGCTTACCAGATGGTAATGGATCTACAGCCTAAAGAATATCCACTAACTTTGTATTGGCTGGCTAATATGAAACAGCGCTTGGGAAAGTATAAACAGGCAAAGACAGTTTATGAACGTTTTATTACCGAAAGTCCACTAGCAGAAGGCTACTACTTGACTGTGGCAGAAAAATCAGCGGCAGAATGTGAGTGGGCAGTTGATAAGGTAGATAATCCAAACGATGTAGAAGTCAATCGCTTATCTGACGTAATTAATACTGGGTTTTCGGAATTTGGACCTTACAGTAAAGGCGATACCTTATACTATTCTTCCTTTAGCTTTATGGAAGAGAAGGACGAGTTCAATCCGCAACGTATTTACTCCCGTATGATGGTTTCCATTGACGGCGCGCCTGGTGAGTTGAATACCGATGGCTTTAATCAATCTCTAAAACACTCCGCACACAATGCATTTAATGCTGATTACACACGTGTTTATTATACGATATGTGATTATGTAGGCACGACTGCCGAAGTACAATGTGCTATTTATTATCGCGATCAAGACCAAGCAGGAAATTGGGGTGCATCTAATCGCTTACCTGATTTTATTAATCAGGCAGGTTATACGAATACGCAGCCAACCGTTGGAAAAAATCGCGAAACGGGTCAGGAGTATTTGTTTTTCACTTCGGATCGTCCTGGTGGACAAGGTGGTTTGGATATTTGGTGTAGTTATATTCAGCCTGATGGTTCAGTACTCAATCCCGTTAACCTTCCTACCATAAACACTGCACAAGACGAAATTTCCCCTTTCTTTCATACGCGTACGCAGACCTTTTACTTTAGCTCAGATGGACATCAGGGCTTAGGTGGCTATGATGTGTTCAAATCTGCTACTACTGGCGACCAGTTTGATGAACCCATAAATATGGGTGCTCCCATCAATGGTAGTTATAATGATATTTACTTTTCGCTGAACAAGCAAGGCGAAATGGCATATTTCTCCAGTAATCGCGCTGGTGGAACATATTTAGATTCAGAGAAAGAGATTTGTTGTAATGACCTTTACTCGGTGGAGTTAGATTTAATAATGGATTTGTTAGCGCTCACTTTTGATAAAAAAACGGAAGAAGCTTTAAATGGCGTCCGCGTAGAATTATTTGAAATCGATAATCAAGGACGGCGCAGTATCGTTTCTAAAATTCAGGATTTTTCTAATGAATTTCTATTTCCGTTGGAAAGAGGTAAAAAGTATTTGATTGTTGCGGAACGTGACGGTTACGCGCCTGCTACCGCAGAAGTGGACTTGACGGGTGGTGAAATCGGCGACATG
The DNA here is from genome assembly GCA_032356305.1 of Prasiola linearis. NCBI lineage: Eukaryota > Viridiplantae > Chlorophyta > Trebouxiophyceae > Prasiolales > Prasiolaceae > Prasiola > Prasiola linearis. Next base: position 6,749 of record JAULKR010063771.1, on the reverse strand, counting down.
GATCAGATTGAAAAAAGGCTTTTCCTCGCGCCGCTTGACATTGACTTGTTGGCAACTACTTTTGATTTCGACGACGAGCAACCTTTGTTGGATGCGACCGTGGGCTTATATGAGTTGTTGGCTTCTGGCGAAAGCAAGTTGATTGATAGCAAGAAAAACGAAATGGGTAACGAATTTCCATTTCCACTCGAATTAGGAAAGAACTACATCATCACCGCAGAACGTCTAGGTTACGAATCTCGCACCGATACCATTATGTTGGCAGAGATGAAATTCACCGAGTCCAAAACCATCGAAGCGCAACTGTTCTTACAACGGACTAACTTCGATGATTACTTACCACTGTTGATTTATTTTGATAATGATGTACCAAAGCGCGGTACTAATTCTCTGACTGCCAATACAGAATATACGCAAACGGTACTCCCCTATTTGCAGCGACAAGATAACTACAAAGACAATTGGACTGCTCCCATGGAAGGAGATGATAAATTTGTCCAAGCCGAGCGATTTGATATTTTCTTCGATCGAGAGGTTAAGCAAGGTTACGAAAAACTACTTGAATTTACTGACAAGCTATACTTATTCTTACAGCGTGGCAATTCAGTAAATATCGAATTTCAAGGTTACACCAGTCCACGTGCGACCTCAGATTATAATGATAAGTTGAGTCATCGTAGAATCGATAGTGTGATCAAATATTTCCGCAACTCTAATGACGGTGGATTTAATCAGTACCTGAACGATTCGCAATTAACCATCAGTGATAAAGCCTTTGGTGAAACCAAAGCAAGTCCCGAGGTTAGTGACAAACTTTCGGACGAACGCGATTCTGTTTACAGTATCCTCGCTTCTTTAGAACGAAGAGTAGAAATTGTCGGCGTAAGTGTATCGCGCGCTAAAAATGAACCACTGATTATTATTAATCAACGCAACTTTGGAGAAAGCGGCAAATAACATTCTACGGCATTTTCACTTGGCTATGATTTTTTTATTAGACTATAGAGAACATATTTTTCGACGCTAATTTATAAACGATTGAAAAATATACTTATACCAAATAGCCATTTTAAATTTATTTTTTTGATTAAAATTTTACGACCGTGAACATTAAAATCAACAACATATATAATCGTGGTCAAAAAGGAGTGAACTTCCTGTTTGCTTTATTTTTATTGACCCTCCCGCTCCAGATGTTTGGATCTCACATCGTAGGTGGAGAAATTGGTTACCGCTGTATTGGTGGTAATGAATACGAAGTCACCCTCGACGTTTATCGAGATTGCTTCAATGGCGAACCTGATGCTCAATTTGACAATCCTGTATCAATTGGTATCTATGATCCGATTACTAATCTGATGACTGACATTAAAGTCGCCTTCACGGTAGATGATACTTTGAATGCTATTTTTAATGATCCTTGTCTATTTGTACCAGATAACGTTTGTGTCCATACCACTTCTTATAAAGGATTGATCACGCTGCCAGACAATGGTGTGGGTTATACCTTAGTCTATCAGCGTTGTTGTCGCAACGAAACTATTTCTAATATAGAAGATCCTTACAATACTGGTGCAACTTTCACGATTGATGTGACGCCACAAGCGATGGCAGCTTGTAATGCTAGTCCGCGTTTTAAAACTTGGCCACCGATTTTCATTTGTGTAGATAAACCCATTAATTTTGATCACTCTGCATTTGACGCCGAAGGTGATTCTTTAGTATATAAATTGTGTACGCCCAATCAAGGTGCAAGCATCGGCATTCCTCAACCACAGCCACCTAATATTCCACCTTACGATCCAGTTATTTTTGTTAGTCCAACTTATACGCTGGATAATCTATTAGGCTCGGGAATACCTTTAAAAATAAATTCACGGACAGGTAAGATTACTGGACGCCCTACTACGCAAGGTCAATTTGTAGTTGGCGTTTGCGTAGAAGAATACCGTGATGGTGTGTTATTTTCTCAAACGCGCCGCGACTTTCAGTATAATGTCGGTCGTTGTGAAGAAGTTACCGCAGCCATCATTGCACCCGATGCACAATGTGAAGACTTAACGGTAAACTTCAATAACAATAGTACGCAAGCCGATGAGTTTGAGTGGTACTTTGATTTTCCTAATGACCCACGTGCTTTCTCTACCGAAAGTAATCCAACTTATACTTATCGAGATACAGGTCGCTACACTGTAATGCTAATTGCTGAACCTAATTCTAACTGTGTTGATACCAGTTTCACCGAGGTATATTTACAAGACAATTCGCTTTTTGTTGACTTTGAAATTGAAAAAGCCGATTGTTCCGGTAGCTCCGTTTTAGGTTTAGTTGATTTTTCTTTTGATACTATTTCTGCGCCAGCAAGTTACCGGTGGGAGACCACTTTCCGAGAAGTTACCATTGTTTCTACTGAGCAAAATCCAGTTATTGGTGTCCCTTTAGGTGTTCGGGGAAATGTGAGATTGGAAGTCACTTCTGTAAATGGTTGTGTTCGTTCGCTGACCAAGCCATTTGAAACTGGACAAGAAGATCCAGGTAGTGAATTGATGGACTCGTTGTTTGTTTGCTTTGGTGATTCTCTGGAATTAAATCCTAATGCGCCCATGTTGACTAGTTATAACTATGAATGGTCGCCGTCAAGCAGTTTAGATAATTCAAGTATTGCTAATCCAACTGCTTACGTAGAAGAGAATACTACTTTTACCGTAACTGTTAGCCCCGCTAACAACTTATGTAGCTTTATGCAGGAAGTAACGGTAATGGTTGTAGATCGCCCACAGTTATCCTTTGAGACAGATTCTTCGTGTGATGACCTGACGGTTAATTTTAATAATACCAGCCAAAATACAGATCGCTACTTCTGGGATTTTGGAGTATCTACTACGGAAGCTGATACCGCTATCGTCCGTAACCCTTCTTTTATTTATCCCGATACTGGAAGTTATCTGGTCACTTTAATTTCCGATACACTCGGAATGTGTGCAGATACTATTACTGCTCCCGTACAAGTCAACGCTCGTAATTTATCTGCTGCTATTGCAGCAGAATATGATGATTGTAGTGAAGATATGTTAACGGTTAGATTTAGTGATATTTCCCGTAACTCCTTGAACAACACTACGCAGCGAGAATGGATCTTCAGCAACGGTGAAACCTCTATTGAGGAAAATCCCGTTCTGGTTATTGATACTACGCAATCTGTCACGGTTACTTTAAATATTACTACTGCGGAGGGCTGTTCTGCTACTACTGTAGAAACTTACGATTTTGATGTTATTAATAATATTAATATTGATAGTTCTGCAGAAGTTTGTAGAGGTTCAAGTATCGCATTGAACCCTGATGGAAATACCATTTATGAATACTTATGGAGTCCTGCTACTGGTTTAGACGACCCAACTGCGGTCAATCCAATTGCGACTCCTGATACTAATATCGTTTATACTGCCACCATTACTAATATCGGAGTAGATACTTGCGAGATTAGTAGATCTATTACCGTTTCCGTAGAACCTACGCCCGCTCTTGAGGTAACTAATGAAATTCTAACTTGTGATGCAGAAGCAACACTCTTCGCCAGTGGTGCATTTGGAACTATCATCGAATATACTGATCTCAATGGTCAAGTGTTAAGTAGTGGTGCAGGTTTTGACACACTGACTGTACCAGTTTCGGGCATTGCTAATTATTTAGTTCGTGGTATTGCTGCTAATGGATGTACTACAACTGAACCCATTACCGTCAGCGGAGGACCAGTTGATATTAGCATTGACGGTGATGGCATTATTGCCGTTTGTCAAGGCGAGCCAATTAACATTAATGTAGAAAATAAAGACCCAAATGATACTTTAACTTATCGTTGGGAACCAGCATCAGAAATTATTTCAGGTGCAAATACTGCTAATCCAGTTATCTCTGAACGGATTGGAGAACGTACTTTCTTTGTAACTGTCAATAGCCAATACGATTGTGGTGTCAACGATTCTATCAATGTTGCTACCATTGACACTTCATTTCAATTAGGTTTTGAAAGTCAGTTACAATGTGATGGTCAAACCGTTAATTTCACCAATACCAGTACCAATGCTTTTGGCTATTTTTGGAATTTTGGTGATGGACAAGGTACTTCACGCGCAGAGAATCCGAGTTATGCTTACGCAGAATCAGGCATCTATCAAGTGTATCTAACCTTACAATATGATGTTTCCTGTACCGATACGATTTTCCAACAGGTAGAAATATTTGAACCCAATCTAACCGCAGGGTTCGACTTTGACTATATGGATTGTAATGGCGCTAGAACGACCGTTCAATTTAATAATCAAACGCAAACCAATCTCAGCGGAGCACTAAGTTATAATTGGACTTTTAGCAATGGAAGAACTTCTACTGAAGCTAATCCTACTATTACTTTGACCGAAAGTCAAGATTTGACCGCAGAACTTTGCGTTACTTCCGTTAATGGTTGTGAGTCCTGTTCTACTGAAACTTTAAGTGTAGCAGTAGTTAATCTGGCTTTAGCACCTCAGTTTGAGATTTGTCCAGACGAATCAGTCGCATTAAATCCTAATGGCGATTCAGACCTTGTTTACCAATGGTCACCCGCTACAGGATTAGACGATCCGACTGCTGCAAACCCAATCGCCAGTCCTACAGAAACAACCATTTATACAGTAACCGTACAAAACTTAAGCGCGGATACTTGTCAGGTAGTTCAAAGTACGACAGTGAATGTGTTTGAAGAAATCGACTTAACTATCGCACCAAACGGAGCTGGTAATACAGTCACTACTTGTGGAGAAGATGCCGTAATTACGGCTTCGGCTACGCTCAACGGTGTCACTTACGAATGGACCGACGCAGCAGGTAACGTACTATCAGCAGGAGGCATACTTACAGTAAATCCAACTGGAACTGCTACTTATTACATCATGGCTTCCGCCAATGGTTGTACGCAGACCGATAGTATTACAGTTATTAATAACGGTGCCGATTTAGATATTGCAATCAGTACTGGAGGAAATGCTGGCGGTGGAAATGCAGTTTGTGAAAATTCAAATTTTGAACTCACCGCAATTAATAATCGCCCCGAACAGACGTTGACTTATGATTGGACAGCAGGTGCTAACGGTACGGTTGTATCTGGCGCAGATTCAGCAATGCCTACCGTTCTTGTTAACGGTATGGGTTCAGCTACTTTCTATTTAAGCAGCACCAACGAATTTGATTGTACTTATCAAGATTCGATTGTGGTGACGATCACGCCATTTGAACCATCTGTTCCCGCTACGGTGACTGCTTGTGCAAACGAACCCACTCCATTGAATCCAAATGCAAATGCGGATTATAATTACAGTTGGTCACCCGCCGAAAATTTGGATAATCCGAATAGTCCAAACCCAACTATTACTACCAATGTAGCAGCTACTTACACCGTAACCATTACCAGTGGTACTTGTGAAGCGGTGGAAATGGTTGCAGTTGATGTACCGCCAATTATCGAATTAAGAACTTCAAAAGACACGACACTTTGCGATGATACGGAACTGACTTTGTTTGCTTCCAGTAATCAGCCCGTTTCCTACTCTTGGGCAAATACGCCTGATTTTGATGAAGTATTATCAACCGATTCGGTCTATACGGATACTCCTATTGGTAGCGAAACCTATTTTATCCGCGCAGTAAGTGCTGATTCAGGTTGTACGATGATGACGAGTATTAATGTAAATAATGCAACGATTGCGGTAAGTTTAGAACCAGCAGTTAGTCTTTGTGCAGGTGACGAAGTGGAGTTGACGGTAACCAATCTAAATCCAGAGCAGGAATTGAATTATTTCTGGTCACCAATGGAACAGATTGTCAGTGGCGGCGAATCCAATAGCCCATCCGTTAGCCCTTCTGCTGATGTGAGTTACGAAGTAGAAATTGAAAATCAATTTGGTTGTTTCACGTCCGCATCTACTACTGTTACAGTTACCGATTTAGAAACGGATATTATCATTGCTGCTGCACCAGATTCGATTATTCGCGGCGCGTCCACTCAATTGAATGTTACTGAAATACCAGGTTATAATTATGATTGGACACCTGCATCTACTTTAAGCCAAAGCAACGTAGCCGATCCAGTGGCAACCCCCGAATCTACGACCACATATAATGTAGAAGTCAGTGCGGACGGTTGTGTAATTACGCGTGATGTAGAAGTTATTGTGATTAATCCACAGTGTGAATTTCCATTCATTTTTGTACCTAACGTCTTTACGCCGAATGGCGATGGCGAGAACGATGAGTTCTTAGTTTACGGTGCATTCGTAGAAACGATGAACCTGATTGTATTCAATCGCTGGGGGCAGAAAGTATTTGAATCCAGAGATCAAGGTCTGGGTTGGGATGGCACTTTTAATGGAGAAGAACTCGCGCCCGATGCTTATGGTTATTACTTGACTGTTCGTTGTATCGGTGGTCAGGAATATACAACCAAAGGAAATGTAAGTTTGTTGAAGTAAGGGAGTAGGAAATGAATAAACTGCCCAAATTTTGCGCCGTTATTTTTCCTTTAGACCAGGCAAAAAACGCGGGCATACCTTTAGGTACGGCGAGTATCTTTAACGCAGTATAAAGGAAAAAGAACAAGTAAAATGGGTAGGATATTTGTTTCCTGCTTCCTATAATAAAGCACCTTTCTTGTGCAATTTGAAATGGCTTCTCCTGTTTAGGAGAAGCCACTTTTTTTGTCCTTTGATCTATTT
>JAULKR010063660.1:0-11315 GCA_032356305.1 Prasiola linearis | reverse complement strand
ACCGATCCAGCGTCGCGGGCGGACCTTTCCGGAGGTTCTTCGCCCGGAAGCACGATACCGGTCACCTTTCCGGCGATGTTTTGTGAATCGGAAAGCTCTGGGGCGCGCCGTCTAACCCGGCGCACATCGATGCGACGGGAGGGAGGCGCGAGCGATCGGGGCCGTGCGGTGGCGCTCGTGATCGCGTGGCGACCGGTCGTGCCGCGCTGCACAGGGCGTTGTTTTCACTCGTGTGAATAGTCGACCTCACTATCAACACATCACGGGCCAACCGTTATTAGTGAGCGGTGCGATCGTTGGCCCCAGTGGCAACGGGGTGGGCATGAAGGCCCGGACAGGCTCGTCGGCCGTGGTCGTGGTCGCGTGGCGACGCCGGACGATCGGGCCGCCTGATCGCGAACCCGGAGCGTGCCGTCGGATCGAGCGTCCGGCGGAGCCACGGCCTGACAGAGTTGTCGAGCGGAGACGGAACCTGAAACGCCGGCATGAGACATCCATCCCCTGGCTTCTGGACCTACTGTGCACTTCAGTAAAATCCTTGCACTGAAGTAAAGACGACTCTGAACCTCTCCGATCTGAAGTGTTGCCCCCTGCCTCCACGGACCGGTACTCGGGGTGCTCGCCCGCACGACCACGCCGCTACGCCTGACCGACGTGCACGAGCGTGTCGGGGATGCCTCCGTCGCGGAGGTCCGGAAGGTGTTGCTGACCCTGCTCGACGATGGGGTGATCGACAAGGTTCCGGGTGGGTACGCCCTCGACCGCGAGCGCGTCGCTGCAGAGGCGGTCATCGCCCTCGCCGGCCTTCACGGTGCGCTCGTCGGACGGATCCGGTCATGGCTGCAACGGCGCGACGAGCCCGTCGTGGCTGCCGGCCTCCACGGATCCGTCGCACGACGCGACGGTGGATCGGACAGCGACATCGACCTGGTCGTCGTCGTTAGGGACGGAGGGGCCGACGAGCTCGTCGACGAGCTCGCCGATGCCGTCGAACGCTGGAGCGGCAACCGCGGGCACGTACAGGGTCTGACCGTGGAAGAACACGCGCGCCTGATCGCCGAAGCGCTTCCGTTGGTGGCGGCGTGGGAGCGCGACCTGCAACCGATCATCGGCACGCGCAGGATGCTGCTTGGCACCGAGCCGACGGCATGAGAGCGCAGCCGAAGGGACGAACCGACAACTGCAGCAGGGGGGACGCGCTGCAGTTGATCGAGCGGTCGCGGTCGCTCGTGGACGCGGCTCGCCTGGTCGTCGGTGACGGCGAGTTTCGAGGAGTCGCCGCCGCCTCGGTTTGCAGACGCCGCCCTACGACCAGCGGTATTGCCGGCCCCTTCCCGCTCTGATACAAAAAGCATGTCGCCGATGACATGGACATACGTTTTGCATCATGCCCCCGAAGACCAGCAAGATCGACGCTCTGCTTCTGCTCGCCCGACGGGGGCCGGTACGCGCCCGAGATCTGGACGAGGCGGGCATCCCGAGAGCCTATCTGCGCCGTCTGTGCGACCAGGGACTGCTCGAACGGGTCGACCGCGGCCTCTACCGTCTCGCGGATGCGCCGATCACCGAGCTGCACTCCCTCGTGGAGGTGGCGGTGCGCATGCCGCACGCGACCATCTGCCTGCTCAGTGCGCTGCAGCTTCACGAGTTGACGACCGAGATGCCCCACGCGGTGTGGGTGATGATCGATCGCCACGCGCGCATGCCGGCATTCTCCTACCCGAGGCTCGAGGTCGTCCGTGCCAGCGGCAGAGCACTCGAACACGGCGTCGAGACGGATGTCGTCGAGGGAGTGAGAATCCGCTTCACCAGCGCCGCGAAGACGGTCGCCGACTGCTACCGCTATCGTCGGCACGTCGGACTCGATGTCGCCCTGACGGCGACCCGTGACTATCTGCGCATGCACCGCGGAGGTGTGGACGCGCTCGTCGAGGCGGCGCGAGCGGATCGCATCTACACCGTCATGCGGCCTTACCTGGAAGCTCTGGCTTGACCCGATCGCCCAAGAACATCGGTGCCTCCGTGCGGGCACGTCTGCTCCGGCTCGCCCGTGATCGTGGCGAAGACTTCCAGCTGATCCTCACCCGCTACGCGAACGAGCGTCTGCTCTATCGGTTGGCAACCTCCGACCACGCCTCGCGGTTCGTGCTCAAGGGCGCGACGCTCTTCAGCCTCTGGACCGATGCACCACACCGTGCGACTCGGGACGTTGACCTTCTCGGCTTCGGCGATTCGAGCGAAGGACACGTCCGCTCGGCGTTCGCCGACGTGCTCGCCGCAGAAGTCGACGATGATGGTGTCCGGTTCGATGCAAGCACGCTCGAGTTCGGGCCCATCCGCGAAGAACAAGAATACGGCGGCGTACGGGTTCTCCTGACCGCACGAGTGGACAGCGCTCAGGTTCGGGTACAGGTCGATGTCGGCTTCGGCGACGTCATCACCCCCGGTGCCATCGTCGTGGACTTCCCGACGCTGCTCGACTTCCCTGCACCGAGACTTCACGCCTACCCCCGGGAAACCGTCGTCGCCGAGAAGCTCGAGGCGATGGTGCAGCTCGGGCAGATCAACAGCCGCATGAAGGACTTCCACGATCTCGCGATCCTCTCGCGGCGCTTCGCCTTCGAGGGCGAGTCGCTCGTTCGCGCAATCACCGCGACGTTCGAGAGAAGGGGAACGCCACTTCCTTCCGGCCTCCCGATCGCGCTGACCCCGGAGTTCATCGAGGACGGTTCGAAGAGCACCCAGTGGAACGCGTTCAAGCGCAAGGCGGGGGCGTCGTTCTCCGCAGACATTCGTGAAGTCACCGCGATCATCGCGCGCTTCGTCGAAGCACCGCTGACCGCCGCCGGGACAGAAGCCGCTTTCACGAGGAACTGGGCACCCGGTGGTCCATGGGCATGAGCGCAGGCGAACGCGACGACGTGCGCGTTACCCGGATCCGGTAACTCGCCGGCGACGCTCGGAGCGTCGCGAACGGGGGAGGCGGCCCCGACAGAGACGTGGATCCGCCGGTCGAGCTCGAGGCGGTTCGGCACCGGGATACTGCCGTGTCCCGTCCGCGCTCGCGCACACCCTCATACTGCTCACTTCGCCAACTGCCGCCGCCCGCCCGCGCCCGTCGCACCGGGCGCCGCGAAAACCTGCCACCGGAGTCCCTCTTGCCCCGCACCTCGACTGACCCCGCCCCGCTCTCCGACATCGCCCGGCAGGTCGCCGAGTGCTACGCCGTCGTGCACCCGGAGCGACCGTCCCGCAGCAAGGCCATGCAGTGGATCAACCGGGCGCGCAAGGCGACGACCGGCGCGAAGGGACTCGTGCCCGCCGAGATGGGTGCGGCGGTCGAGGAGCTCGTGGCGGCGGGGGTGCTGGCGCCGTCGGTGACGGCCGAACGCGGCGTGCGCGCCCTCGGTCCGGGTGCCGTGCTCGGCACCATCACGCGCTTCTGCGAGGAGGCGCTCGAGCGCGGCACGGCCGATGCGTTGCTCGCGGGGCTGGAGTCCGAGGACTACCACCCCCACTGGGGACGGCCGCCGGACCTGCCGGAACGGCTCGAGCAGCACGTCCGGCTCGCGCTGCTGAAGGACGACTTCGCCCGCTTCGCGGACGTCCCGCTGCCGGAACACATCTGGGTCTGGCTCGTCGAGCCCCGCGCGAAGCCGTGCATCGCGCGCCTGCCGCAACCGCACCGCCGGGAGGCCTGCGCGCTGGGCATGGCGTGGTCGACGGAGTTCCTGCGACCCGTCGACACCTTCGCGGCCACCTGCGACGAGCTCGCGCCGAGCGCGGGACACGAGCTCCTCGTGGCACGGGCCCGGGTGTTCCAGGGGCGCTTCGCGGACGCGCGGGCGGCGATCTCGGCAGCCGCCGACCGCGGCGACTTCGACGGATCCGCGGCCGTCGAGTCGGAGGCGCTGCGCGCGACCCTGTGCATGCTCGAAGGCGACGACGCCGCCGCCTTCGCCGCGATCCGCACCTGTCTGGAGATCGAACGCGCCGGCACGCGCAAGCGCATCGTCTACCCGGCCGCGCCGAGCCTCGCGATCGCCCTGCCCGCGCTGGTGCGACTGGCCACGCCCGAGTCGCTCGCGCTGTTCGACACGCTGACGACGGCGCGTCGCAAGCGCAAGATCAGCACCGAGCTCGATCACTGGCTGCTCGCCGCCGGCGACGCCACACAGCCGCACCCGGGGGCGCTGCCCCTGGAGCTCGGCGGCATGCCGAGCGTCTCGGGGGCCCTGCTCGCCATCGCGTCGCGCTGGCACCGCCACTTCAACTTCCGCACCGACGACGCGCACGCGCTGCAGTACCTCGGCTATCTGATCGCCTGCGCCGAGCACGGCGGCTACGCCTGGCTCGTCGCCGAGCTGCAGCACGTGCTCGAGTCCTCGGTGTCCTCGCCCGGGCGGCTGCCGCGAGGCGCGACCGGGCTCTTCGCGGGGCGTACCGCCGCCGACCGTCACGCCGCGCTCGGCAGCGCCAGCCTCATCCCGCTGGTGCGACCCGTCGAGCCGTGGGAGCACGCGCTGCGCCAGCTCGAGAAGCTCGCACCCGCTCCCCGTGCCGCCGGGCCCGCCGCGGCGAGCGACAAGGCGACGCGCTCGAAGCGGCTGGTGTGGCAGGTCGAGGAGGCGTCGTACGAGCGCGGCGCCGCGGTCACGCCGCTGGAACAGACGCGGCAGAAGAACGGCGACTGGACGCAAGGGCGCCGCGTGGCGCTCAAGCGCCTGCTGGAAGGGGCCGACGGGCTCGACTACCTGAGCGAGCAGGACCGCAAGGTCGGCCAGACGGTGCGGCGCATCGTGCCGTCGGGATGGGGCGGCGGTTCGCCGAGCTACCGGACCGACGAGCGCACCGTGCACCGGCTCGCGGGCCATCCGCTCGTCGTCGACGAGCTCGGCGACCCGGTGGAGGTGGTCGAGGTGGCGCCGGAGATCCACGTGGAGCGCGGCGACGGGCGGGCGCGGCTCGAGATCCGTCCACGCTGGAGCGGGCGTCACTACCAGTGCGAGTTCGACACCTCGCTCGGGCGGCTCGAGGTCACGCACTTCACGGCCGCGCACCGGCGCATCGCCGAGGCCGTGCCGACGAAGGGCCTGGTGATCCCGCAGGCCGCCTCGTCGCGCCTGGACGCGTTGCTCGGCGCGCTCAGCGCGGACATCGCCGTGCACGGCCACGGCGATGCGCCGGGCGGCGGCGCGCACGCCTCGGACGACGCCGCGCGCCCGGGAGACCCTTCACCCCTGCTCGTGCTCGACCCCGCTGGCGAGGGCCTGCGGGTGCGGATCCGGGTCGAGCCGCTCGCGGGCTCCGGCAGCTTCTTCGATGCCGGCACCGGCGGCGCCACGGTCTACGTGCGCACGCCCGAAGGCTCGGTCGCGGTGCGCAGGGACCTGGCCGTCGAGCACGAACGGATGCAGGCGCTGGTCGACGGCCTCGAGCCCCTGTCCGATCGCTACGACGGCCGCCCGCTGTTCGCACTCGACGACGCGCTCGACGCGCTGGAGCTCCTCGACGCGGCGCAGCGACAGGAGATCCGCTGCGTGTGGCCGGGCAACGTCCCGTTCCGCATCAGAAAGCGGGTGGACGCGCGCGGCGTCTCGCTCACCGTCACGAGCGCGAAGGAGTGGTTCGCGGCGGACGGCGAGCTCGACGTCGGCGACGACGACACGATCTCCCTGGCGCGGCTGCTGCAGCTCATGAACGAGCGCCCGGAGTCCCGCTTCGTGGAGATCGGCACGGGCGAATTCATCGCCCTGTCGCGCACGCTCAAGCAGCAGCTGGACACGCTGCAGGCGTTCTCCCGCCCCCCGTCGAAGGAAGGCGGACCGCGACGCGTGCACCCGATGGCGCTGCTCGCGCTCGACGAGCTCATCGCACAGGCGACACTCAAGAGCGACGCGGCCTGGAAGAAGCTGCGCAAGCGCATCGCCACGGCCTTCGAGACCGAGCCGCTCGTACCGGCCGCGTTGCAGGCGGAGCTCCGCGGGTACCAGCGCGACGGCTACGCGTGGCTGGCGCGCCTCGCCGGCATCGGCGCGGGCGCGTGCCTGGCGGACGACATGGGTCTGGGCAAGACCGTGCAGACGCTCGCGCTCCTGCTCTCGCGTGCCGACGCCGGGCCGCAGCTCGTCGTCGCGCCGACTTCGGTCATCGGCAACTGGGCTGCCGAGACGCAGCGCTTCGCCCCGTCGCTGACGGTGATCCCGTACGGCGCACCCGGCGAGGATCGCGCGCGACAGCTGCGCGATGCCGGTCCGTTCGATGTCGTGGTCGCGAGCTACGGGCTGCTGGTCAACGACGCCGAGGCGCTGACGGGCGTGCACTGGCACACCGCCGTGCTGGACGAGGCGCAGGCGATCAAGAACGCCGCCACGCGCCGCGCGAAGTCGGCGCGCGCGCTCGTCGCCGACGCGCGCGTGATCACCACGGGGACACCCGTGCAGAACGACCTGATGGACCTGCACTCGCTGTTCGCGTTCCTGAACCCGCGGCTGCTCGGCAGCGAGGCGGCATTCCGGCGCCGCTTCGCGCAACCCGTGTCGCGTGACGGCGACGCGCACGCGCGCGAGCAGCTGCACCGGCTGGTGCGCCCCTTCCTGCTGCGCCGCCACAAGCGCGACGTGCTGACCGAGCTCCCCGCGCGCACGGAGCTGACCCTGGAGGTCGAGCTGTCGGCGGAGGAAGCCGCGCTGTACGAGGCCATGCGCATGGATGCCCTGGCCGCGCTCGAGACATCCGGTAGCGGAGGCACCGGCGGCGCGGGCGGTTCGGACCGCGACGACACGCAGGGCGGCGGCGACGAGGAAGGTCCGAGGAAGTTCGAGGTGCTGTCGCACCTGACACGGCTGCGCAGGCTGTGCTGCCACCCGGTCCTCGTCTCGCCCGGCTGGACGGGACCGGCGTCGAAGCTCGCGCTGTTCGTCGACACGCTCGACGAGCTCATCACCGGCGGCCACAAGGCGCTCGTGTTCTCGCAGTTCGTCGACAACCTGAAGCTCGTCGAGGCGGAGCTGCGGGCCGACTTCAACCGACGCGACGCGATCGCCGTGTCGGTCGATCGACAGTTCGAGCGGTTGGAAAACGCGTTCGACATCCGACCGGACGTCGTAATCCCCGCCGACGACTACACCTTCACCCAGGTCGGGCTGCGCGGAGAGACCGACTCGAGCCGGCCGGTCTTTGTACAGGCGCGAGCCTCGGCGGGCGGCTTCTTCGACGGCGATCGCTTCGACATCGGCGGGACACTGGGCTGGCGTCAGTCGCAGCACTTGGTGCTCGAAGGGAGCCTCGACCGGTCGGCGGTCGACCTGCCCGGTGGCGAGTTCGACGCGACGACGGTCTCGCTCTCTGTGTTGAGCGCCATCAACCGGTCGCTGTTCGCGCGCTCGCTCATCCAGTACGACAACTTCTCGCGGGACCTCCAGGCGAACATCCGCGTCAACTGGATTCACACGCCCGGCAGCGACCTCTTCTTCGTATTCAATACGGCGTACGACTTCTCCAGGGACGTGGACCCGCTCGATCCCCGGCGCATCGCTCGCCTTCAAGACCGCGCGGCCGTCCTCAAGCTGACTTACCTCGTCCTGCTCTAAAAACGAGCTGCCCCCGACCGATGGCCTCCCAGCACAGCTCCCGCTTCCGCCAGCTCGTCGATGACGCCCGCGCGCGGATCCGAGAGACCGATGTCGCGACGGTCGCGGCGCGGCTGCGAGCTGGAGAATCCGTCATCCTCGTGGACGTGCGGGAGCAGAGCGAGTGGGACCGTGGGCACCTGCCAGGTGCCGTCCACATGGGCAAAGGTGTGATTGAGCGCGACATTGAAGCCTCGTTCCCGAATCTGGGCGACGAGCTGGTGCTGTACTGCGGCGGCGGCTACCGGTCGGCACTCGCCGCTGACGCGCTCCAGCGGATGGGCTACACTGGCGTGGTTTCGATGGACGGTGGCTGGCGCGGTTGGACAGACGCTGGTCACCCGACCGAAACGGGATGAGCGGGCCGGCGTTGAACAGCGGTGTGGGTTCAGCGGTGCGCTGAAACGTCGGCTTATGCACCATACCGACCCGGAGAGCGCCCTATGGCGCCATGCGCCAAAGGTGGACGCACAGGTAATCCGAACTTCTTGGAGGTCCCTCCGGTACAAGAAACACGCGCAACCAGACGGCTGCGCCCCTGCCTTTGCGGGGCTCAACACCACATACGTTTAAACCTCCCCACATGAAATCCTATTCCACTCCCGTACTCATCGAATACGGCAAAGTCGGCGACGTGACCGGCATCTTCGGCTCCGACATGGCCGAGGACCAGTCGTTTGGACCTCAGGGCCGCGTCCGAGGCACCGGCACCGGCTCGATTAACCAGTGCGCGACGCCGGCCAACGGCGGTCGCAGCGTGTGCATCTAAGCACCCGCTAACGCTCCGGGCCTCCGGGCTCGCTACGCGCCGCTGCCTTCGGGCGGCGGCGCGTTTCTGTTTAGGCAGGATCTGGAGAAGAGAACCCCGCTCGCGCGACGGCTTTCACCGGACGCGCCAGCTCGACTCTCTAGATGGATTCTCTCACGCAAGCCGTCCTCGGGGCATCCGTCGGGCAGGCCGTGGCGGGCGAGCGCGTGGGGCGCCGCGCCGCCCTCTGGGGCGCTGTCGCCGGGACGCTGCCGGACCTCGACGTGCTGGCCTACCCCTGGCTCGACCTCGCCGGGCAGCTCTACGTCCACCGCGGCGTGACGCACGGGCTGGCGTTCGGGCTCATCGCTGGGCCCATCCTCGGATGGCTGGTGTGGCGGTTCGAGCAGTGGCGAGGGCGCACGGCCGGGACGTGGCGTCTCTGGGCGTGGGTGATGGCGCTCGGGCTGGTGACGCATCCTCTCTTGGACGTATTCACGGTCTACGGGACGCAACTCCTGGCGCCGTTCTCGCGGCACCCGTTTGCCGTCGGAAGCCTGTTCATCCTCGACCCGGCCGTCACCGTGCCCCTGCTCGTGACGCTCGTCGTCGCACTCGCCGTGCGACCGGAAAGGCGCCGCGTGTGGGCGAGCATCGGGCTGGCGATGGCGGTCGCGTACCTCGCGTTCGGTGTGGGCGCGCAGGCGGTCGCGCGCGACACGGTCCACAAGGCGTACGCGGCGCGGGGCCTTGTGCCCGAGCGGCTTCTTGTGGTCGCCGGTCCGCTCTCGTCGCTTCACTGGCGCGGCGCCGCCGACCTCGGCGACCGCATCGAGCCGTTCTGGCTGCACGTCACCAGCTCGCCGTCCGAGGTCGAGGTCGAGCCCAGCCTGTTGCCCGCTCGACGGCCCGCTGCCGTCGCGCAGAGCCGCGACGGCGAGGCCTTGCTCTGGTTTTCTCGCGGCTGGTTGGTGGAGGTCGCACCTGGTGAGCGTGGACCGCGAGCCGGCGAGCGAGCGATCGCTGACATACGGTTCGGGCGCGCCGGGCTCGATGCAACGGACCCGTTCGTGTTTGCGTGGCAGTTCGATCCGGCCCCTCCGCATCGCGCGCGCCAGCTCGAGCGAGAGGTCGCGTTCGACGAGGGAGAATGGGGACGCCTGACGCGGCGCATTTTTGGCTGGAGTGACGGGCAGACGGCGGACCCAGGAGCAATCAATGACGTACCACCTTCTGCACCCTCTCCTCAGCCCGTACCGCCATGAAGTTCTTTATCGACACCGCTGACCTCGACGAAATCCGGGAAGCCAACGACATGGGCGTCCTCGATGGCGTCACCACGAACCCGTCGCTGATGAAGAAGTCCGGCGTCCGTGACTTCGACGATCACATCCACCAGATCTGCGAGATCGTCGACGGGGATGTGTCGGCCGAGATCGTGGCGACGGAGTACGACGCGATGGTAGAGGAGGGGCGTCACGTTGCCCAGATCCACGACAACGTGGTCGTCAAGGTGCCGCTCATCCTGGACGGTATTAAGGCCATCAACACGTTCGCGCAGGAGGGCATCCGCACCAACTGCACGCTGTGCTTCTCGGCCACCCAGGCGCTCGTCGCCGCCAAGGCTGGCGCGAGCTACATCAGCCCTTTTATCGGCCGCTTGGATGACATCTCGTCGAACGGCATGGATCTGATCCGCCAGATCGTGCTCATCTACGACACCTACGGCTACGACACCGAGGTTCTCGCCGCGTCGATCCGCCACCCGATGCACGTCGTCGAATGCGCTCAGGCCGGTGCCGACGTGTCGACGATGCCGCTCGACGTCATCAAGAAGCTCATCCAGCACCCGCTGACCGACAATGGGCTGGCGAAGTTTCTGTCGGACAACGACGCGCTTCAAAAGGAGATCGCCTCCAGCGGCGACGGCGCGGCCTAGTCCCGCAGCCCGTCTCGCGGAGCTCGTCTCGACCCGGCTGACGCAGGGCGTTGGCCGGGTCGGCCAGATCGGTCGCCGGGTGCCGCGTCTCCTATGTCCCCAGCTCGACCGTTTCTGATCGCCCACCGCGGCGCCAGCGGCGAGCGCCCCGAGCACACGCTCGCCGCCTACGCGCGAGGTGCGCGCCAGGGCGCGGACGCCATCGAGCCCGACCTCGTGGCGACGCGCGACGGGTACCTCGTCGCGCGGCACGAGAACGAGATCTCCGGGACGACGGACGTCGCGGCGCACGTGGCGTTCGCAGACCGCTGCACGACCAAGACGGTCGACGGCGTCGAGCGGGCGGGCTGGTTTACCGAGGACTTCGACCTCGCGGAGCTGAAGCGTCTCCGGGCCGTCGAACGGGTGCCGCACCTGCGGCCTGGCAGTGCCGCCTACGACGGTCAGTTCGAGATCCCCACGATCGGCGAGATCCTCGCGCTCGTCCGCCAGCTCGGCGACGAGCTGGGGAGGTCAGTCGGGGTGTATCCCGAGATCAAGCACCCGGCGTTCTTCGCCGATCTTGGCCTCGACCTGGAACCGCGCGTCGCCGACGAGCTGGCGGCGGCCGGCTATCGGGAGCGCTCGGATCTCGCCTGGATCCAGTCGTTCGAGTCCGACTCGCTCCGCACGCTGCGTGGCCTGACCGATCTCCGCCTCGTCCAGCTCGTGGACCTTCCGGATGCCGGCCGTTTGGGGCCTGACGAGCTGGCGGCGGTCGCGGCATACGCAAACGTCCTCGGCCCGCACAAGAACCTCGTCGTCCCGGTCGGGGAGGATGGCGCGCTCGCTCGCCCGACGGATCTCGTGCGGGACGCGCATGCGGTCGGGCTGGCGGTGCACGCGTGGACGGTCCGCGCCGAGAACGTCTTTCTTCCGCCCGCGCTCCGGTCGTCGGACGACGAGGCGGAGCACGGCGATCTCGAAGCCGAGGTGTGGGCGCTCCGAGCGGCGGGCG
>JAULKR010063549.1:0-11316 GCA_032356305.1 Prasiola linearis | reverse complement strand
GGGGGAGAGAGCGAGAGAGAGAGAGAGAGAGAGAGAGAGAGAGAGAGAGAGAGAGAGAGAGGACTTGTGGGCTAACATCGAGGATTGTTCCGGGCTTATTGGTGGTGGTGAGAGCAGAAACATGTCTCACCTCTCATGTCGTCTTCACCAGTGAAAGGTTGACTTACTTGTACACATGCATACTCTCATTAAGTCTTTATATTCCATCTGATGACACCGTAGGTGCAAGCCTAAGTAAGAACGATTGTTGCCGCTGTAGGTATGGCTTATGCTGTGATGTCGATCTCACTACTGGAGTGCTAATAACCAGCGAAACAAGGGACGTCAGTTGAGACGATCCCAAAGCAAGACATAGCGCATGAATGCCTCAAAATTGTCCACTCTTGCACGGGTCTCTAGCGCCCTAAGCCTATGGGTTAGACTCTTCGAGCTAGGGCAACCATAGAACTTGAGGAGCTTGATACGATCGAATACGATACAGAATCAGAAAGAGCTGGTTCCTGATTGTGTCATTTCCACTCCATCTGGGAAATTATCACTTATTCTAACATAGTATTCAACTCATTCACTAGTCCAGCATCAGACATTACAGACTATTTGGTCACATTCGCACTCCTGCAGCAACACCCATTATAATCAAGCAGCTAGTGGTGTCTTCAGCCCCGTATCATGTTTCAATGACATGCTGACCATTGCTCTCGCAGAATGTTTGTTTCTAGAGGTTCAGATTTGCAGGCCTGAGTAGGCATCGCCATCAATACGTAGTGTGAAAGGAAGGGAAGGCACTTCAGCTGTCTAGCCTCTCTAAGAGACTCAGTTGGCAGAAGAGGTAAGCGTGCACAGTTAAAATTCTAAAAATCACGATGCCCCTCACAATCCGTGCATATCTCGCATATCGATCCTTTGATCATACTTCACGGGTTGCCAGGATTGCTGCACCTACCTGGCTGGAAGTGCGGGAGCCTGAGGGTCAAGGGGAGGAAGGCGCGTGTACAACAGCTTCAGCACTCGTTCTATGGCCATAGGCTCACACCTCGCGACGGCCTCACACTCATGGTGGCGCACAATGAAGCCTAGCTTGCGAAATACCTGCAAGCTTGGATGACAGACTGCAGTGTATAATGATGCTACGTCACGTGCTGCTCAATCTGAGATCCATCCTCCTGGAATGTATTGCGAGGAAGTGTCTCGACAAACGTGAACAGCAGCAGGTGATAAGACTGCAGACATTGGTCAGTCAGTGACGTTGTGTGAGGCAGCCTAAGTGAGATTGTGATTGCCAATGAATCGAATGTCTTAGGAGCAAGAGAGATTATCGGCACTCAGAGACTTGCAATAGATGAGACAGCCAATCAGGAGAGTTGAAAAATCTGTGTGGAATTTAATGAGCTTGACGATAGAAATAACAGATGTGGCCATCATTTTAGCATCTCTCACAGCTCGAGGCTCGGAGATTCGTAGGTTGGTGCTGACGTACATATCTATGTCATCATGCTTGTGACTGATGTTTGTCGTTCGTCCATTCCTTACAAAATGGATTCCAACATTGTGCTCCCCAGTAACAGATTCACTTCTGGCAGGAAGACCGCCTACTGCAGCTTTTTGTAAGCTTACTTTGCCCTCGTCACAACGGCGCCAAAATGGAGGTTGCTGATCAGGTGGTCGGGAAACTGCAACGGACCTTTGTATTGAGAGTTGACCAATTGTACAGCTTCTGAGCCAATCCGCTCGCTGGACTGCACGGCAATACTGTACACCTCAGCGATGAGCTTCACACCATAGAAATTTAAAACATCCTGGCGGCAAGATTGATCGAGCTGTGCACCACATTGGAGGAGAAGTACCTATAATTGTGGAGATCCACCAAGCGCGGATAAAAACACTTAAGAATTTCAGCCGCAAGAACTACGTCCACAAACAAAACACTTTCGTTCTAAATCGGCAGACTGCTGAGCGGTCAAATGGCAGTATGTATCCATTGGAGTTCACTCCACTCACCTCCGTCACTAAAATCTCGAGCAATATTGCGCTTCGGCCGAGAGAGGGGAATTTCGTCCACCTACATTGGCAATCGGCATCAGTAGAACGCACCAGTGCTATCGGTGATACCACCGCGCAAGCTGTGGTCATCACAGATGAGCTGAGGGTGGGCAATCCCAAGCGCATGCGGAGAATGCTTTCAAGATTGTCTTACCCACTCATATAAATCTTGCAGCTCTTCTTGCTCGACTTCCATGAAAATTGCCAAGCTCGCGGTTTGGCAGCAGCTGTCGAGCGCAGGGGTGGGCCGTCACAGTAGCAGCCCTTGCATCCGGCGACGGCCAGATTTCATGTACAAATTCTACTCAAGGAATTCGGAGAGCGTAGTGGGTGCGGTGGTAGGCCTGCCTGCGCATGCAGTTTTTCCCACTAGATATGTATTGATTGCAGACAATTCATGGGCAAATGGGCATTACAACGCTGCAAAATTGGATTGCGCGTCGAAGCGCAATAAACGTGAACCGGGACCCGGCAAACTGTCAGCTGATATCGACTGTATGTTTGCAAACTTGGACCCTGGAGTCTCCAGGCTGGAAATTCTTCTTAGATTGCTTCTTCTGCTACTATTTCTTGAGCACTTTCAAAAGCAAGTCAAGAAATCCATACTCGACACAAATTACGTAGTAGCCTTTAAAATCGTCCAATCTAACTGTCCTTAGATACCAAAGTCTTTGAACAAAGCATGCGATGCTGTATATGCATGTAAAAGGTAGCTTAGATCCGAGCTCCGTGATCCCTACTACATAGAACTCTAGCTAGCCCATTTGGGCATGGCCATGCTTGTCCACTTATCGCTCGATAGATTGGCACGACAGATTGTACAAAGCTCCGATCTGCTCTCAAGGCCATGCCCATCTTTCAAATCTGAGTGCTTTATATACATGTGATAGCATGTGATATTATCGATGTATACGATCTCATGTAAGGGATGCGCCCATGTGCTCAAATGCTGGAGATTTAATATGACATCCTAAAAGCGAGCCGCCTCGAGCTAATACATATTTCACCTTCTAGACCAACTAGCAGATACGTCTATTCTCTTCAGATCTTTGACCATTTTGAAGGCATCTTGTCAGATTGACCAGCATCATTGAGCTGAGCACCAACATTTCCAAGAAAATGACAGACCTAATTAGGGTCTTATAAGGACCGGTCCTGTGAATTCTTGGTAAAGCTGCAGCAGGCTTGTAAAGCTTTCAAGCTAGGTGATTGTGTACACATTTTGAAGTGTAGAAGGAGATAGATGACGGAGTCGTGGGTTTAGGACATTCAAAAATTTCGGTTTATCTCATAAAAGTTCGGCTGTGACCTGGGGGCCAGTTACCAATGACTCATATTACCTAACGCACCAATGTAGGAGCGAAGCAGTTACCTAGGTACTTACTCTTGATTGCAAATCGTATCAGATGTCGCGACTGTCCTTTTAATCGAATCAAACTGTAAAGGTGCTGCGCGATCTCTCTTCCTGGCATAGTCTCATGTCATGCAAACCCGAGTTTGCAGCCTAACATTTTTCGAACCGTCGACAGTAATAGCCATCTTCAATGCTTGTCTCGCCAAAACAAGTTGAAGACAACTTGGAAGGACAAAGATGCTTTAGGTGAGAATGCGTATCTAATCTGTGCAAGCTTGACCGGTTACACGCCTTGACGCAAATTGAGAAATCTCTTCTCTTATACTGCTGTCGCATACACCACACGGTAATCTGATCAATCTCAACCTCTGAAGCCCACCGCCTTGAAGTTCCATTGAGTTGCGCTTGATGTCAGTCTCTTTGCTTGTCCTTTCTGAACTCACCTAGAGGATGATGCACCAGGCTCTGCTAGCCTCAAATGCGATAAGAGCGGGTACCTCTCACATCCGCAGAGACTACTCAGCCTTCAATTACAGCTTGCTGATCTTGACTACAGTCGACTCAAACACTTTGGCGGGTAGCCGATCATCATGGGATGCATTTCCAGCAAAATGATGACTAGCAATGATGCAAACAGTCTTCTTGCCCAGGACGGTAAGCCACTTTGGAAGTCTTGCAAGAGCTGCAGATAGCAGAGCTGGGTGTGAATCTCCTGAACAGCTTTCCTCGAGCGATGTCGCTCTCGTTCGATGGCTTAACGAAGCTGCTGATCATTTTACCAGTCTCCCATCAATCAGGGTCTGATGTGCCTCCGGAAACTGCTGCATTGCAATGGTCTCGGTGATCATCGGTTTGGCATACAGCAGGACGGGCCGAGGGCGTCAGCAATGGCTACAGCCGAATATCACTGCCAACACAAGGCTCGGTCACCGATTACGGTCGCGATGCATCACAAGGAGGAGGGAAAAGCAGTCCAACATACAGTCAGGTATCACATAGGAGCTATTGAAGTGTCTTCTTACTTTCGCACGCAGACTTCTTGCAGTTTGCACCATCTTTGCATAATATTCAGAAGTGTAAACTGCATGATTTTGGATCGAGCGGAAGTACAGCCTAAAGCATTGTAATTACCACTCCTTCTCGGCTTCCAAACGATCGTGGGATGTACTTTGCAGCTGGATTATCCAGTGACCAGCTCGATAGGATGCGAGCTGGGAACTAACGTGGCGGCATGCTCGGAGACGTTGTCCAGGCGCAGCAGCATATGTGCCACGTCAGCCGCAGAACGCGATGATGTGTCTGCCACAGACCACTGGTCGATGCTGGTGCGCCCTGGTGGTCATTCCTGATGATGCAAAGAGGGCGGGGGGGGGGGGGGTAGGTTTCACGAGTTTGCCAATGCTCTTGTAAGCATAGTTGCGCTTTGGGTGGGCAGTCGTACTTTGATGGCACGTGGGTGCTGTAAGTGTCTCATGACGGCTTCTTTGACAACCCGGCTGTTGGGCGTGCCTGGCTTCAATTACCTGACAGTAGTTGGCCTAGCTCGACACCTTTGTACCTGCCTGAGTATACGAAGCCTTGGAGTATACGAAGCCTTGATTCGCTCGAGTCGTGAAATATGTAGATGTAGTGGGATTTCCTATTCTTACAGCAGTGTCAGCACCACAAGTACTGCGTGTTCATACGGATCGTAATCATGGCTGAATGACGTGGTGCACTCACAGAATGATGAGCTGGCACCACGGAGTTTCAACTACGGAGACGAGACTGGTCACATAGACAGCCCGATGTACTCACCAACAGAGGTGCAGCATCAAACTCAAGCACAAGCACCCTCGACAATGTTGCCCCCGCACTCTCGTATCGAGCTTCAAAAGAAGTTAACGAGGGTGGCAGTCGTTGCAACCCTCTGCACAGTGCGTAGGAACAGGCTGCAGGCCACTTGATTTGCCTCGACATGGCAGCGGCTGTCTGATCAGCAGCACTCTGCCAACAGGAGTCCTTGGACTACAATTCTTTTTCAGATGCATTTCTCACGATTTGGCGGTGCTTGTTCTGCCGCCATTTGCACGCTTGCCGGAGATGGTTGCAAATAAGTCAGCAAGCTCTGCTTACGTCTTGTCACATTCGGTGCCCCTCCATGCAGATGTCGAGGGACGAACATTGGACCACTCGTTCGAATGGAACTGTAGGAGATCAGGTTGACCGCCATCGATACAGCAGCGACTTCGTACATCTAGACGAACACACCAATGGGGTAGCCTATGATTCAGCCTCATCTAGCTTAGCACCCAGCGAAACTAAAGAAGTTCGCCGCTAGCAGACATACCGCGTGCGAGCTCTCAGAATTTCGGGGGCCTCGAAAACTCATTTTCAGGGGACGATCTAAAAGCTTATTGGTTGTAGTGTCGATCTCTCGCGTTATGTTGATGCTCAGGATACAATTTTGACTGGTTTTTTTTCCTAGCTTTGTTTCGATCATTCATGCACAAGGCGTGCCCATTAGCATAGTTACCGACACCTGCAGCACTTTCGGGCGTCATTTATAGGGTTTAGTTTGCAGGAATGCGAATCGTTTCTTTTGTATCTTCAAGTGACGTTCATTCGTCGAAATGACATCCGAACACTGTTTTAGCGGTGTACAGCCCGACGCATACGATTAAAAAAATGCACATTTGTTACCTTGTGCCTGCGCCTTGGTGTAACAATGGACTGACGTTCACTACCTGCTGAGCTTTTGATCACGCAACTCAGAAAGGTAGAATGAATACTGCAAGATGACGACGCGTCTGCGCACATTTGGCATATAAAAAGTCATTGATTATGATGCGTAAAACGTACTCAAATTAAAGAATGCGCACGCTAGGCCATGTACATGCGTCCGGATGCATGCATTGACGCAGCAAGAGTTTTGCACGCTGCACGTGCCGCCTTTAGCGTGACCCACCTACTGGATATAGTTACTCCCCAAATGCTCGTGTATGGTGTTACGAGTGCATTGCTTGCAACGCAGACCTGTCATGCTGGCGAATGGTGCCAGCTGTCAAGGGAGCACAGAGGAAGCCATCGCTCCCGTAGACACCCCTCAAAGTTTCTTGTCTTCGTACTGTTTAAATCCTGCATCAGGGCTCTGCGTAAATCCTGAAGGCCTTGGCACAGCCTCTAGGCACCAACATCATCGGCGACAACGCCATCGGAAAAGCAATGCATCGCGGTCTACATCGTATGAGGGGCCATTGCCGTCTCAGAGCCTACGAAAACAGCCAGAGATTCCAAAAGATTACAAAGCGAACTCCAGGACGCACCCTACTCGCATGCAGCTTATTAATGGTAGGTATACTCTCGTCCGAGATGTGGGCAAGTCGCCTCCATCTCCTACACAAAGCAAGGAGGACGATGAGAACAATGTCTCAGAAATTTGCTCAGTATCTCGGAGAAAACCATCAGGCTTTTGCTTTCCACCCGGCAAGGCAAATCGACTGCCTGCAAAGACAGCAGCAGGAGCCGCTGCTGTTCAACGGCAACGGAAATCCGAGCATCGGCAACAGCAGCAGAGGGAGAAGCAGCAGCATCAGCAGCAACAGCAGCATAAGCTCTCAGACTTGCCAAAGTGCACCCCAGCAAGTGCCCCTTCGGCAGGTTCTGCTGCTTTGCACTGCAGTCACTCCCAAGGACTGCCTCACAAACGAGTTGTACAAGAAGATGAAGGTGAAAGAGCACTACTTCACGATTCAAAGACGGAAATGAAAGGTCAACACACCCGTGGTGGCGTACGTTCCAGCAGTACGCATGGAGTGATCAGCACAGAAGGCACCGACGAAGAGTCCCCAAGGTGGTCGACAGGCACCACATCAGCGACAACACCTTTGACACGGACCGTAGTAGCTGACACGAAATTAGGAGGTCTTCTGACGAAGGATGGAGGCTCTGCCAGCGACATGAACCCGAGTTTAGCACACCGACCTGGGACAACTGCCCCATTTACGTCACCAAGTACCGATCTGCATTGTTCTTTGCCCTCGAGACCTCTAGGCTCTGACGTGCGCCTTGGGCACCTTGTGAAGCAAGGAAAAGAACGGGAAGCTGATGGCCTCCCTGGCTTTCACGCTGATTCTCAAGGCTTGCAAGCTGATATGAATTCCGTGGCAGAAGAAGCAGAGGTCCCAGGTGACTTTTCAAACCAGCAGGCAGCAGCAGCCGCAGCTGCAGCAGCACCACCACCACCACCGTCACCAGCTGCAGTAGCAGCACTAGCATCAGCACCAGCACCAGCGTATGTCACGTGCAGCAATGTGCAGCATACCAACGTCTCTCACAGCCCTGATTCATTCACTTCACAGAAAATGATGCAGAAGGTTTCAGACGCATCCATCAGCAACTGCCAAGGGATGAGCCCGGAGACTACTGTGCTGGCTGACGAGGCGAGGGTTGCTGACGACATTTTCGAGCATGCTGACCCACCTAGCACAGCTGATGGTCTACAACCTTGTGACAAAGAAGACAATGGTCTCTTCAGAGCACGTCAATCCAAAGCTCACATGCTGCGCAGAGGTGGCCGGAATGGGCCTTGTGATGGCATCCCGGTCAAACAGCCACCCCTTGATCTATGCGATCGAGAATCATTCCTCGATCAATGCGATCGTGGACTGCACCTACCCACAAGTGCCCAGCGTGTTGCAGGAGTCGCTGATGCAGGCATAGTTGTCGAGGGTGTGGGCAATGAACAGCATCAGCAGTCAGCACAGGCTGTAGTGCTTGCCAACGACACAGGCTCATTCCGCTCTACAGGCACCTCGCGTGAGCAGCTACCAGCAGCTGAGCCAGTCTCGGAAGCATGCAAGGTAAAGGAACGTGAAACGATGTG
Source organism: Prasiola linearis (assembly GCA_032356305.1). Classification (NCBI taxonomy): domain Eukaryota; kingdom Viridiplantae; phylum Chlorophyta; class Trebouxiophyceae; order Prasiolales; family Prasiolaceae; genus Prasiola; species Prasiola linearis. The sequence goes on along the minus strand of JAULKR010063549.1, from coordinate 3,058 downwards.
CGACAGTCAGGCCGGAGGTGCCACTGCCGTTGCAGACAATCAGGCTGCTGCCGACAGGGTGAGGATGGAACGGCTTCTTATTGCCACAATACGCCGTTTCGGTTTCGCCTTTTGTTTAAGACTTGGCAGTGTTCATGTGGTAGCTAATACGATCGATAGCCCTTGTGCACCTTTCTTGTTGGAGGTCATTTTCTCAGTCCGGCAAAGAAGGTTTCAGTAGCCAAGCATTTCTGTGCATGTATGATCAATACGAGCACATCAATTGCTTGATCATGACCCAACAGGTCGATCGAGCATGGTGGGGACAATCCCTTTTGATACGGTACAGGCTGGCTGGATGAATAATGATCCAAAAGTTTCATATCGTTTTCATCCTACACTTCTGCACTGCGGCTGCATATATATTTGGTCAGTCAAGAATATTCTTCCTTTAAATCTTCTTTCGTTTACCTGTATACAGCACCCTGCTGGCTGCAGCCGCAGCTGCCCCTTTGGTTGTCGGCATTCCTCTGGTTGTCAGTCTAATGCTACACAAGCATTGGCAGAGGCAGCAAAGTGTGCTTTGCTCCTGTCGTGGTTGCTGCTGCAAGCCAATAGTTGGTCGGCTCTGTGAATCTAGTACGGCTTCTGAACACCACTCTACTGCTCTGGCCACTGTGTAGCTGAATTTACTTATGATGCAGACGCCAGCTGTTCATGGCCAGATGCCCACCCTCGAGTCCAAAATATCGACCTTTAGTCATTGGTGTGGCACCACAGGTACGACGACAAATTGAAGCACAGACCGCCATCGCGTTTCAGAGCGACAAGAGCTTCAAGGCTCGATCGCTCGCCGATCTCAATCGCGAGGCAGCCTCTTTGTACAAGGTACGAACATAGAGCTAGGGGTGTCCCACGTGAGGTTGTACAAGGAGTAAGTCACAAGGTGCGATTCATACAAGGTGTGAACAAACGCAATAGAATCAACAAGGCGTGGAAGGCGTTTAAGGTGCAGTGTACCAGGCGTTCCAGATTTCATTGATCAAGACATGAGTATGTAAAGTGTATTCGTACAAGCGGTGACCAAGGCACTGGGTATGTAGGGTCAAGATGTGTGTACGTGTCGTGTCCTCGTTATATTGCCGGAGCAAGAAGACTATCGTGCTAGACAATAGGTTGCATTGGTGAACTGCACATCAATCGATCGATTGGTGAGCCTTAAGGGACAGATGCGAGTCTCCCGGTCGCACGAATCTCGCTGAGACGTTTCAGCAGCACGGCTGCGTCCGTCGTGTACATCCTGCTGACGATCTGCCACTCAGCAGACGTTGTCAATGCACACTCCTATGCTGTACACTGGGGCCCTCAATGACCAACGCCTTGAACTCTGATTGCGTAATCCATTGGCGTGCTGCATTGTATCTTAGTACCCGTCTCGTCGTGATGAGCCGCGAATGGGCTTTGACAAAATTGCACTCGTGTGCAATAGTACACTTAATTACATTCCTACAGTCAGAAGTGGGGGTTCACTTGGTAGAGTACTTAGTGGGTTATTTTAGTAGATTACTCCCAGTCGTCGAACGTCTACAAAGAAGTCTAGTATGTTTCTCACTAGTAAACGTCCTGTCCTGGGTCTGGTGATGGTTTTACTACTTGCTTCCAGTTTCTAGTCCTGAAATTTGATGCAATTTAAAATATTGTTGATGAATTCGAGCTGCAGAGACTCTTTCATAAAACTGTAGATGTTTTTCACACTCTTCAAACCCCCATAAAATGGGTGCGAGTGATCCCACATCCACAGCGTGACACGTAACGGCTTACTTTCACCTCTGGATGCTGTAAAGCACTCGAGGAGGAAGTAACTGTTAGAGGTAGGCCTCTTGTCCAATTAAAAACGATTTTAATGACTATACTCACTTGTACGAAGCCTGGACCGATTGGCTCACAGGAGGGTAATTACGTTGGCACCATTGCAGCGTACGCCAAGCTCTTCACACGATGCCGCGCCCTCAACGTGACCCATCCCCAGCAGTACGTGTGCTATGCCAACCGAGCGGCCGCGTATCTGAAAGTGGAGCTGTTTGACGAGGCATTGGTCGATGCCGAACGATGTCGCTTATTGGCCGAAGCCTCTTTCAAAAAGTGTGCAACCGTAACCACAACCCGCTTGATCAAAGTCTCTCTCTCTCTATCATCACCCAAGTCCTGCTTTTACAGTGTCGAGCACATCTTGAGATGCTATGTTCGAACAAATATCTATGATGCAGCACCTATCTTCTTATCAAGATGGCCAAGAGTTTCTGGCGTTCAGATGTAGCGTCCTCGGTTACTCCTGCGAGTTTTGGAATTGGTGGTCAGCTGAACAAGGAATGTTCATTGTTGATGCTTGTGCGTTGTAGGGGTGCTCGGTTTACATGAGATTGTTCTTTCAGTCCTAAAACCATCCAACCAGCAGGCACAGCTGCAGCACGTGCACTTGAAATACAAATTCTACAGCTTCGACGCAGTTGCCAACACTGCCGGAGAAGAATGCACAGCTGTCCTGGAAACCAAACAAGTAGCTGCAAAAACATCTTTTGGGCGTTCTGGGGGGCTGTGCAGGAATGCGGCTGCATTGCCGCAGTATGTGAAGGCTTTTGCACGGAAAGGGCAGGCTCTGCAGGGGCTGCGACGTCACAGGGAAGCCGCGGCAACCTTTGAAAAGGGCCTCCTTGTGGACCCCTTTCACTTTGATTTGAGGGCGGGCCTTGAAGCCTCCCAGCGCGGCGTGGTTGCCGACCTCTTGTCAGGTGCTCTTGTGCCCTTACCCTGGACGACCTTCAATCGACATTTTCTTCGTCGCTGCAATCGTTACTACAATCTGCCAATGCTGCAGGCGTTCTCAAAGATCTACGACTGCCTGATGTTAGACAGCATGCACACACTACGTATTGGTAACCCGTTCAAATGCCTGTTCCATCATCTGAGACCGACACAACTGTCCTTCCATCTGATTGGCTTTTCTTTGGTGCCACACACCTTCGCCTTTTAATGCCAGTTTAGTCGCACAATAATGTCGCTGGCAGTCTGCATGCTCCTT
>JAULKR010063438.1:0-11322 GCA_032356305.1 Prasiola linearis | reverse complement strand
GGACCGGCGCCCGCCGTCCCTGCTCAACGACATCCAGCCCGACGGCTGGCTCGCCGAGTACACGACCGACTTGCTCGACCTCCTCCACGTGCTCACGCGGGTGGTCGCCCTCGAGGACGCCCAGGCCGACCTGCTCGCCCGGATCTGCGACGGCCCGCTCCTCGACGCCGACGACCTCCGCGCGGCCGGCGCCTTCGACGCGCCGACGGAGGGCGCGCGGCCCGGCGCGACGGCGGACCCCGCCCAGGGCCGTTTGCTTTGAGCGCCCCACCGACAACACGGGCTAAGGCCGTCGCCCTGCTCGCCGACTTCGTCGAGTCCGACGGCCTCGACCGACTCGAGACGTGGTACGGTCAGTTCAACGTGTTCGAGGCCCTCGGCGCCGTGCGGAGCGAGCTCCGTCACTCGAACGTCCTCGCGTGGCTCCTCGACCCGTCGAGCTCACACGGCTTCGGGACCGCCTTTCTCGCCCCGTTCCTGCGTCACGCTGCGCGTCGAGCGCGAGAGGGCGAAAGCGTCACCGGCGACGCGATCCCGTCCCTGTTCGACCTCGACGGGTGGGACCTGTCCGGTGCTGAAGTCCGACGCGAGTGGCGGAACGTGGACCTCCTCGTCCTCGACCGCGCGAACGGGCTCGTTTGCGTCATCGAGAACAAGGTGTTCTCCGGCGAGCACTCGGGCCAACTCCAGCGGTACCGCGAGCTAGCGGACACAGCCTTCCCCGATGCGCCGCACCGGCTCTACCTCCTGCTGAGCCCGGGCGGCACCGCTCCGACCGACGATTACTACGCCGCGCTCTCGTACGACGACGTCGGCCAGATCCTCGACCGGCTGCTCCGTCGCAAAGGGGACTCGATGGGCGTCGAGGTTCGGTCTTTCGTCTCGCACTACAAAGCCATGATCGACCGCCATCTCAGCGAAGACCCCGAGATCGCCCGGATCTGCCGCGACGTCTACCGCGCCCACCGCCACGCGCTCGACCTCATCTACTCCCATCTCCCGGACCTGTACGCCGAGACGCACGAGGAGCTCGTCGAGATCATCGAGGCCGACCCCGACCTCGTCCTCGACTCGTCGAACAAGACGTACACGCGGTTCATCCCCGTCGCCCTCGACGCGCTCGTGTCGCGAGACGACGGCGGCGTGTTCGACGAGGGCCGCGTCGTCCTGTTCGAGTTCGAGAACCGCGAGGACCGGAAGCTCCAACTCAAGCTCGAGATGACCCCGGCGTCCGACGAGCTTCGCCGGCCGATCCTCGACTACGTCCAGAGAAAGCCCGACCTCTTCGGTCCCACGTCGGCGAAGGACACGAAGTGGAAGAAGCTCTGGGGCATGGACCTGTCAGACCCTGCCATTCGTGGGACGGACGCCGAGGAACGGCGAGCGGCGCTCAGGGACGCCGTAGCCAATTTCAAGCGGTCCCTGCTCCCCCGGTTCGTCGAGGCGTTCAAGGAGATCAAGGGACAAGCATCAGATGGATTGTTGGACCCATGATGGACCAGCATATCATAATTCGTTGTGCTGCAACATTATAAGCCTGTCAAAAGTGGGCCCGGCAGGACGAACCCAGCCCTGGTGCAGTGCGGGGTTTACTCATGGATATCGTCGGGTGCGACGGACAGGAGACACATCCTACCGATAAGCTCAGCGGCACCCAGGGGGTAACCAACTCCACAACCCGTACCTGTTTCCGTACCTATGCGCGTAGCCATCGTCGCCCGTCCCAAGCCCGACCGCGCGGGCACTCTGCCCCTTTACGTCCGCGTTGCTCATGGAGGCAAAGACCGGTATGTCGCTCTTGGTCTACGCGTTCCGGCGTCTGACTGGAACCCAAAACGGAACGAGGTAAGGCGCTCCCACGAGGACGCTCGGCGCCTGAACGCCGACCTTGTTGACAGGCTCCGAAGAGCAGAGAGGGCCGCGGAGGCGGTCCAATCCATCCATGGACGCCACGCCAGCGCTGACCAGCTCAAGATCGCCGTCGAGGCCGCGCTCCATCCGGAGCCAGAGCCGGAGGTTGAGCCACCTCCGGGCGTTGTCGCGTACGGCCGCCGGATCGGAGATGAGAAGCGGTCGGCTGGTAAGGTCGGGACCTCCCTCGTCTATCACACAGCGATGAACAACCTGGAGTCGTCGTTCGTGGAGATAATCGGGGCGTCAGATGTGGCCGTCGACGAGTTGACAGCCGACCTCGTGCGGGCTCATGAGCGGCGTCTGTCGACACCTAAGCCAAACGGGCTCGGTCACAAAGTGAACTATGTCAATCGCCAACTCCGGACGCTCCGGACGGTGCTGAATCGGGCGGCAGCCGACAGTGTGACGGAGACGTGGGGGAGCGGGGTGGCCCGGGCGGCCGAGGTTGTGTCGAAGATGAGGTTCAAGACGGAGCGCGTCGAGAAGGCCCGACTCGGCATCGACGACGTTCGCGAGCTAGAGCGGGCACGGTCTGGGATGACGGGACGGCGTCGAGATGTTCTCGACTGGTGGCTCTTTGCGTTCTATGCCGGCGGGATGCGGTTCGGGGACGTGCTGGCTCTGCGTTGGGACCAAGTTGAGCATGACTCGGATGGAGTACCCATCTACGTGCGGTGGCGGATGAGAAAGACAGGAGACGCTCAAGGCGTACCGCTGCTCCGCCAGCCTGGGGAGATCGTGACGGAGTGGCAACGTCGGACTGGTTCTGAGAGCCCTTCTCCGAGTCCCTACGTGTTTGGGATGATAGACGAGGCTACCGCGGCCGACCCTGAGGCGTTGTTCAAGGCGACTCACAGGTGGAGCGCGATCGCTCGAAAGAACCTCCGCGAGATCTCAAAGCGGACCGAGACGACGTACGTCGGTTTCCACGGAAGCCGGCACTCGCTGGCTGACCACCTTCGCAAGAGTGGGGTCCCGGTCCCGACGATCTCTCACGTGCTCGGACATTCGTCGATTGCGGTCACCACCCAGTACTTGACCGGGTTCGACCGGGCCGGGGTTGAGGACGCGCTCCGAAGCGCGTTCGGGTAATGAACGTTAGGTTGGCGAGTCGGCTCCTGCAATCCAGTCATCGAGGTCGCTCTTGCGCAGAGCATACCCAGCCGAGCCTCCACGGTCAGCGGCTGGGAGACCGCGGCGCACCCACGACCGAATGGTGTCCGGCGTGACCTCAGCGTACTCGGCGGCCTGGCGCGTCGTGAGGACGGCCTTGGTGGACCCCGAGCGCTCGAGCAGGTCTAGGGTCCGGTCGAGACGCCCGATAACGGAGAGAAGAGCCTCCCGAGCACCTGCCTGCGCCGCTTCGTTGAGCAGGCGCCGGAGCTCGGCGGGAGGGATTTGTACGTAGACCGGGTCAGCCACAGCCGTTCACGGATGGGGTGTGGCTGAGTCGTTGGCCGGCGGCAGGACGGTCGAGGACGAGTCGCGTTGGGTATCCCCGACGCTGGCATTCCTCGTCAACGGCCGCCCGGATCTCGCGGTCGATTTGTTGCCAACGTGTCTTGTCCCGGACGGTCACATCGAACCCGTCGTGCTGCCAGAGGCAGATGTCCCACCGATCAGTCTCAAGCGCGAGCTCGACTGCGGGATACAGAAGGAGGAGCTCGACGCCTTGAGCGCGGTCGGCGGCCAAGCTCGCGACGTTCCGTCCGGGTTCAAGCGGAACCCATTCGTCGAATGCTCCCTTAAGGCCACCGTTACGCTTGATTCGGTCGAACCAGTCGTCACGGGCGACGACAAGATCCGAGACAATTGGGTCTTTGAGGAAAGCCCATCCTGATTCCAGCCCGAGGCTCGCGTCCAGCTTTCTCGCGACGGATCCGCGCGACTTTCCGTACTGGATGGAATAGAGGGCTGTCTTTAGGGGCTTCTTGGCCTGGTCAACGTTCGACCCGACAGCATCTGCTAAACGCCGCCATAGGGCGCCGGGCTCGCTAGCGGATGAGTCTAAGAACTTGGCTGCAACATCTGCTCCCCAATCGACTGCGTTGATGGCTGCCTGAGCACTGACGAGGTCGTACGTCGCCCAGTCAGAACGGTATACCTTCGACAACTCACTCTTGAGTGTCAACAGCCCTGCCGTCGCTGGGAATAGCCTTTGACTCCGACCATCCTTCGACGGCAAGTAGACGGGAGTCGGCTGGGCAACGACGGCAGCCATCGAGGCCTGCGCCGCCGCGTATTCGCTCGAGTTGAGTTCACCCGCCACGTGAAGCTCTTCAGCTTTGGCGATGGCGCGGGTGTGATAGCGGTTAACGGCTGTTGTGAATCGGTTGGACGGGAGGCTGTTCAGGTAGTCGAGAAGGATGTAGACTTTCTCATCGGCAAGCGCGCTAGAACGGTCGGTGCCTGCACTGCGGAGCGTAGCCAAATCGGAGGCTCTGCTTTCGGATGAGACCGGAGTTCCATCGACGTAGACTAGGTCTGCAAGAGCAGTCGACTCGGGCGTCCGCGCACGCTGAATAAGGGCAGAGTCATGGCTGAACTGACGAGCGGTTCGACACCGGTGCTTCATTTCGTAGTCAGTCCATTCGAATGCTGGATCTACTATCTCCCTGTACTCGAGTAGGAAGTCGCGGCCTACGTAGTTGTTGGAGCGCTTGGCACTGTTCTTCCCTTCCAGAGCGGATAGTGTCGACGCGCACAGGAGTGGTCGGCCCAGTTTGTCAGTCCGGTCAGGCGTGTAAAGGTGAGACGTGAGAGCTGCCAGTCGAGGATCGGCTGTGCTCCCGTAGTGATGAAGGATGACGCTTTCGCGGACGTCGGCCTCGACGACTGTCCGTTGGTACGCGTGGCCTGTCATCGTCCTGTGTCAGAATCCTGAACGGCGTTCTGAGCGAGCGTGGCCTTTTCGACCTCTGTGTGGCGTACAGGTCGATTATCGGTGCCGGACGTGTGTCGACGTACGCACTTGGGAGATGTCTGCTTCTCTCCCGTGCCCAGTCCAGGTCCCGTGCCCAGTCCAGGTCCCGTGCCCAGTCCAGGTCCCGTGCCCGGTCCCGGTCCCGTGCCCGGTCCCGGTCCCGTGCCTAGTCCCAGGTGCTCTTCCCGGTCCGGGTCTTCCTGTCCTGTCTCCTGGTCTGGACCTATGTCCATGTCCTGGTTCCCCGATCCTGTTCTGCTCTCTGGGCTGTTCCGTAGCGTGAGCTCCAGGTTCTCTTTCAGAAAGACCTCCACTCCGTTCGTCCCTGCTTGCACAATCAAGCTCCTTACCCACTCGCCGTCTGGCTGGACCGCCGGGGCTCCCCACGTCTTGGTCTGCGACCCGATCACGAACCAGTCAAAGGTGGATGGGTCCTCGAAGACTACTGGCCCGAGAAGAGGCTCTAGGCTCACCCACTTTACTGACGCGTCGACCTTCGACATGGCCGCTTCGACCGCACGCGCGGCTGACTGATTAACGACCGTGGCTCCAACCCAAACGTTTGGTGGGTACGTGAAGTCGGGGAGTCTAGCCGGAAGCTTCGTCAGGACCAGGAACGTCCATTGAGGCGCGGCTGCCATCGCGTCGAGGACAGCCTGAATGACAGCGTCGGGGAAGGCGCGGGCGAACAGGTCGCCCATGCTTCCGGTGAACACTCGGCGCTCCCACGACCCCGATGGTACATCGGTAGGAACTGGTGTCCGGGCTGGATTGCCAAGTCGGCCTGGATGGAACGTCGGCGTGAATCCCTGTTTGTAATACCGTGCTGCCATGTCACGGGCGTAGCAGAAGACGCAGTTGTGTACGCACCCGGTGATCGGGTTCCAAGTGTATCTGGCCCAGTCGACGCTCGCATTCGTCACGTTCAACGTTCCACTGTTGCCGATCCGATCGTGTTCGTTGACCATTGCCGAGATCGTCTCCGCCGTGAGGTCGAATGGCAGACGGTCAACCGTGACGAGGTGACGAGTGGAATGGGGCTGCTCGAAGAGCGTGCCCGGTGCAGACACGAGGAGGCCTTCGCCCTTGAGTCCCTTCCCTTTCGTGACATCAGGCGGCTCTCCGGCGATACGGTCGAATGTGTCAGCGAGTGGTGACAAGCCTGGGATCTCGATGGGCTTAACCGACTCGGCGTTGAGCTCAGAGCTCCCGTCCTCGACCGCGCTCGTCGACTGAGCGCTGAAGTAGTCCTTGACCTGAGCCGTGACTTCGTCTCGAGTCACGGCTCGATCCATGTTGCTCTCGCGCTGGCCGACGACCGTGGACCAGACAGCGTCTAGGCCTGCTGGGTGCTTGAGAAGCACCTTCAAGGGGCGGGCCTCGGATTCTGTGAGCGGAAGCCTCTTGTGGCCCTGGCTTTCCAGCTGCTCGTGGATGTCGGCCCAGTTGATGCGCTGATACGCCCAGCGACTTGTCTTGCCCCAACGCCTGTCCACGTACTCTTCGAACGTCGAGTGTGGGTACAGCTTCTCGTCTCGAACCGAACGGAGAGCATAGGCCGCATCGAGTTCTGCGCGGGCTGCCTTCTCGATTCGTTCCTCGCACTTTCGGAGCTTGCGTTGGGCCTTCTTCTTGAGGTCTTTCGGTGTGTCGAACATGGTTGTGCGCCTCTATGCGCTGGTGTGAACAGGTCTCTGGACCGTCGGAGACCGGCGCGCCAACCGCGTCGTAGAGGGCAGGTCTGGGAACCCCACAGGTCCCTAGTTGTCTGTCTCTCACGTGCAGCGGCGACCGTTCCGCCTGACGGCGGGCTCTATAGCTGGAGTGATCGGCGTAGTGCGTTCGGGGCCTCCGGGATTGCACTCCCTGAGGCCCCTACTTTGTTGGGTTAGGTCATTGGGTCTTCGGTCAGTGTGTTGAGATGCTCGACGGCTCGGTTGACCTCTCGCTCCAACTTCTGGAAGTCGACGTCACTCGGGTCGGTGACGCTCCGGAAGCTCAGAAGGTGTCGCCAGTTCGCCCGACGACGTTGGGGTGTCTGACTTGCAGGCGACATCAAGCCGAAGATCAAGGAGTCAAGGTTGATACTTGCGGCGCCTTCGTTCGCAAAAGCCTTGTCCAGGTCAGAGTCGAACCGGACCACTTCAACATTGTGAGCTGAGAACGCGTCGCGCAAATGCTCGAAGCGCTTGGACCTCACGTCTTCCCGGACTCTATCTACGACGTCCTGCAAGCACCCTGGGATGCGGATCTCCACCCGGATCTCGTAGGCCTCCTCCCGAACGCTCTCCGGTTCTTCAGACGTCCGACGCTCTCGCTCAGCGGCGAGTGAAGCCAGCCCGCGACGCGCTGCTTTACTGAACCCCTCCACGCCTCGCTCTGCTTTCGACAGGTGAGAGTTGTCGACGCCTACGATTGCAGCCGCCTCGCGCAACGTGAGACCCATGTCCAGGCGGACGATGCGAAGGGCGGCGCTCACCTCTTCATCGGACGAGACGTAGCTGCGATAGCCACGAGGGCGTGCGTACATGGTTGATCTAATAGGTTGCGGCATGTTACATGCCGCAACCTGTTCGGTTCCCACGCCAGCCGTGGAGTGAACCTGGGTTCACTCCACGGCTGCCAGAGACGAGGGGTAAACGCCCATTCCATTACCTCTAGGCATCTGCTCCCTACTCGCACGTTGCGAATCCCGTAATTCGCAGTCGAGAGATCAAGGACTGCAGAGAAGGCCTGAGGAATGGCGTGACAACAAAGACGATAAAGGTCACCTGCGGTGTGTCTGTAGCAAAGAGACCTATGCTTGCGTTCTCTGGCCTCTCTGCAAAGGACAGAGGAAGTGAACCTGGGTTCACACAGGAACGGGGTCTAACAAGCCCTATCGACGAGCGCGAGGAGCTGTCCCGCGATCCGGTCCACGGCCGAGAGCTCGGCGGCGAGGGCGTCGTCGCGACCGGCCCAGTCTTTCAAATAGGGCAAGCTGGCGCGAGCCGTGTCGAGGCCAAGCGCTGCCAGAGCAACGAAGGCCGCGCCCTCCGCTTGGAGCTCGAGCGACGCTCGCGACGGTCTTGTCTCACCTTCCAAACCAGTCCCATCGTGCACGGTAGCAGGGTCGTGAGCGACGGCGTGCGCGAGTTCGTGGGCCAGCACTGCCGCCCGGTCCCCAGTCGAGAGCCTGGGCGCGACCTCGATCACTCGCGCGTCGAAGCGGCACCGGCCGTCGGCGTAGCTGCCATCGAGGACGCCGACGCTGTAGCCCACAGACTCAATCGCGGCCTCGAGGGCGGCCACGAGCCCCTCGGGACCGTCGGCCTCGAGGCGTGTCACCGGTGGCGCGTACACGAGCGCGTCGTCGCGCGTGGCGTCGGTCTGCTCGTAGTCGAACACCGTCGCCGTCCTGAACCCGCGCACGAGCCGGCGCTCGGGGTCGGCTCCTGAGGCGACCTCGGCCGCCGTGGGCGTGCGAAGCACCGGAGCCAGGATCTTGATGCCGCGCTCGCCGCGGCGGACCTGACGGCCCTCGGCCTGCCACGACCGGAATCCCTTGCAGAACCGAGCACTCGGCCGCTGGACGTAGACGAGCATCTGGTTGCGGGCGGAGTAGGTCCGAAACCGAGCCGCGAAGGCGAGGAAGGACTCGAGCGCCGCCGGATCGTCGCGGACGGCCGAGAGGCCAGCGGCGAGCGTGGCCTGCGCCTCGGCATTGTGTCGTCCGCGCGGCTTACTCACGCGACGCCTGCGGCGACATACGCACACTCATCGGAGCGCAATTGGGAATATGACGGGGAGCTTAACGACGCGGCGCGCGCAGAAGGTTGTTACGACATTGCGCAGCAATTCGTAGACGGCAATCTGATGGACGTGGCCATGGGCGGGGGTCGCCGTGCGTTTTTGCGCGATGTGGATGCCGAGCCGGATTATCCGGGCACAATGGGCCGCCGCACGGACGGGGTTAGCCTGATCGATGCGTGGCAAGCGAAGAACCCCGGCGGGAAAGTCGTGTTGCGAGATGTCAAACAATTCGAATTCGGTCGCGGTATCGCTGATGTCGAGCGACCAGAAAGGTTCGGTGCCGAAACACCCCAACGGCACGGGAAAGCCGTTGTCGGTCATCGCGGGGCGAGGCTTGAGATACCGAAGCGACGCCCAGCCCGCAGATTCGTCCATATTGACGCGTCCCCAGGTGCCGCTTTCGTCGTGTGCCGTCACCTCGACCCCACGGGCGTCGTGGGGAAGGGTGCCAAACGCGGGGGCGCCGACGTCGGGGGCGGTGCGCACGTTCAGCGTATCGTTCTCGGCGACCCCGACCACGTCGTGCAGGGCCGGCAATATCTGGGCGTCCGCCGTTCCAGTCAGGATTGCCATCGCCGGTATGCAAAGGGCCCGAATCATTGCCGCGCCCCCCAGCTTAGAGAGGCGTGTTTGCGGGTATAAAATTCGCCCATCATGCCGATCATGAGCAACGCGATGGACACATAGATAGGATAGCTGACCGACGAGTTGTGCGGGAAATAGTTGACGAAGGCGTACCCCCGGGCCTGATCAATGGCATGAAACAGCGGGTTCCAGTCGAAGAAAGCCAGCATCGTGCTGGGCAGCGAATTGGCGACGAACATCTTGCCCGATGCGATCATGTTGACGCGGGTATAGATCATCGCGGCGGTCGAGGTGAAGCTGGGAAACCACGGCTTCAGCGCCAGCAGAACCATCCCCACGGCCACACCCCAAAACCACGCTAGTATGACCATCCCCATGGCGCCGGGCCAATAATGGATCGTGATCGGACCCCATCCCACATGATAGATATAGGTCACCACCAGCATCGACAGAACCTGAACGTAAAGCGCACCGAGCGCCGCGGAACTGATCGCGATCGCCGTGGTCATGGGCGCGTGTTTCATCATCGGCGAAGATGGCCCTTCCGAGCCTAGGATCGCCGTGACCGTGCGGGTGTTGACCATATACAGGAAGATGCCGGTCATCAGGTAAAGCAGAAAATCGCCCCGGATCGCCATGCCACGCATGCCCAGGACGATGAACATGAAATAGAACGCTCCGACGAAGATCACGGTCTGAAGAATATTCATCAGAATTGCCATAATCGCATTGGCATGGGTCTTGCGCACGCTGCGCACCGTGTTGTGGTATATGAGTTCAATAACCGATGCGGCCGATGTCAGCCGAGTTTCTTTTCGCGTCTGCTGGAACATTCTGTCCGCCTCGGTCACTCTGTTTCGGCCCGCGCCTTCCGTGTGTCAGAGAAATCTTGTCGTTTCCTTACCATGTCATCATAAAGCCACGCATAATATGTATCAATGATGACGACCGACGGTCGGAAGGGGCTTAACGATGGATCACGACACCTTGACGCAGGTGATGCGCAAGCTGGCGCTGGAAGCTGGCGATGCGATCATGGAAATCTATGGATCGGACGATTTCGACGTCCGCGCCAAAAGCGACGACAGTCCGGTTACGGCGGCAGACGAAGCGGCCGATGCGCTGATTTCGGCCGGACTGCGCGCTGCTTTTCCCGACATCCCCTTGGTGACCGAGGAACAATCGGCCTCGCACAGTCAGGATGTCAGCACCTTCCTGATCGTCGATCCGCTGGATGGCACCAAGGAATTCGTCAGGAGGCGTGGCGATTTCACGGTTAACATCGCCTATGTGGAAAATGGCAGACCCATTCGCGGCGTGGTCTATGCCCCGGCGAAAAACCGCTTGTTCTTCACGCTTGCCGACGGTCAGTCGGTCGAGGAAATTGGCGATCTGGCGAAGGACCGGATAGGCGAATTGACCCCTCTGAAGGTATCGCAGCCCGACAATGGGGCCTTGCTGGTCGTGGCGTCGAAATCCCACCGTGATCAGGCTACCGACGATTATATCGCCAAATACAGCGTTTCGGACATGAAAAGTGCCGGATCGTCGCTGAAATTCTGTCTGGTCGCCACCGGCGAGGCGGATCTTTACCCGCGCGTCGGGCGCACGATGGAATGGGATACCGCCGCAGGGCAGGCCGTGCTGCATGGCGCGGGCGGGCGTGTGGTCCGATTTGATGATCACTCGGATCTGTTTTATGGCAAACCGGGATTCGAGAACCCGTTCTTCATCGCGCTTGCTCCGGGCTGCGATCTGAAGCCTGCCTGACCCGGCCCGGGTTTCAGATTAATGCCGGAACGCGTCGGTTCCATGGCGCGTTCTTTCCACAGACAGACATTCAAGGAATTTCAGATGGTCAAATCCGTCACCAAAGCCGTTTTCCCCGTTGCGGGCCTTGGCACCCGTTTCCTGCCTGCAACCAAAGCGATGCCAAAGGCGCCTCAGCTTGAGCGCGATCCATCACTGTTTTTAAACGGTTCGTTGCAAAGCGGCAGATATTCGTAAAATCGAATTCACGCTAAGCACCTCCCAACTCGCGACCGATTTAGGCCGACGCTTTGCCCTCGCCCTTCGCAATTTTGGCCCGGGGGAAGACAAATTCGACC
>JAULKR010063327.1:0-11326 GCA_032356305.1 Prasiola linearis | reverse complement strand
GTGTGTGTGTGTGTGTGTGTGTGTGTGTGTGTGTGTGTGTGTGTGTGTGTGTGTGTGTGTGTGTTTGTGTGTGCGTGACCACAATGTGCGCTTAGGTACACTCAATGTCTGACTACATTGCTGTCCTAGCAGTAATGAAAAGGTTGCATGAGATGCTCACTGCCACTGCCCCTGGTGCAATGCAGGGCGAGCCTTTGTAAGGCCCTCGGGCACCGAGGACGTGGTTCGAGTGTATGCAGAAGCTGACACTCAAGAGGCGGCTGATGAGCTGGCAGCACGTGTTTCTCAGCATGTGACTGATGTTCTTGCGCACAAGTGAATCTGCAGTGGGATAATGTAGGAGAGTACCTTTAGAATTGTCATAAAGCTACAGCGTAAGAAAATTGCGACTCTATGATGGCTATCAGACATAAATGAGAGACATGCCGTTTGCAAGCTTACTTCAGCCTTCATAAACGAACCGTAAGCTAACTTATGGAGTTGCGGCTGCTGAAAATAAACGGGAAGCGACATCATGAAGATGAGATGAATTTGAGCCAGGCGTGTGTAGGTGAGTGTTCAAGTGTCACCTACAGCCTTGTGGTTTAATTATGAAGCATTCAAAAGATTGTTAATTACTCGGGTGCTCAGATATGTCATGGTACAATCATTTCCAAGGTGAAAACGGAGGATGCTTGCGACGAAGACGTCCTGTCGCAGGACAGATGTATGTGAGTGCACGTTCTCATCGAGGTGACTATTGCTGTACGCGATAGCTGCTGATTGCATGAAGTTGCCAGGAAAAACCCTAGGCCTTGCTACACAGACCAAGCTGTTTACTGCTGCTACTGGACTCGCTGAAGGTATTGATCGCATCGCCAAAGCGCCGCTTTAACAAAGGGAAAGTGTCTTCTAGTTTCTACTGTCTCCTGTCTACAGTCAGATGCCTTGCAGCAATGTGCGCCAGGGGTCCTCCAGCATGGAGGGACTGCAGTGAACGGCGGCAGATCCACCGGCGTCGTTCTGTTGCCGTCCCCTACACGCACCGCTCAGCTCATTATTTGCTCGCATAAGCCTTTAAATTCAAATTCATGAAAACTCCGAGTCGATGAAGAGCACTCGAAGACCGTGAGAGTTTCAGAGAGAGGTCTTGCCACCGCCACTGATGTATTCTCACTTTGCACTTGGACTTGAGCAAGTCGATCAGCAAGCTGACTGTCCTACCATGTAAACATGCCTCCCGGGTATCTGCAGCCCTGCGCTGCCCTCCTGTACTTATGCTCATTTCTCGGATATATACCCGGCTTCCTCTGCGGATGCTCACAATCATCTCTCCCTTTTCCTCTTCCTCCCTTCAAAGAATATTTTCCCGTCCTTACAGCGAGCTTTCATGTTGCATGCGTACTAACTATATGATACTTATAGGTACGTGCCATGTCAGGACAGAGAGATTGTGTCACATCATCTTTCGCAATTCAAGAGCCGTGAAGAAACGCAAAGCATAACAAGTAGATGGTACATCGATCGACGGAAGGAACCGAGAAGCCTCAGGCCATTATTCGATCGGTGTAGTCCTAGTTCACAGGTCTTGCTTGCTTCGTTGCGCTTCTCACGTGAGGCGCACTCATCACTGTCACACGAGGGAACTGAGCTGTAAAGGAGAGGGGACTGCCGTAAAGAAGCCTCACTGCTTTCCGGGGCCTCTGCCACGACCCCGCCCTGGAGCGTCCCTCCCGCTGTGCCCGGCCCGCCAATGCTGCTGCCGACCTGGAGCAGCACCTCCGCCGAATGGCTTCGGTGGTGGACCTAGCTGCGGCTGGTTGACGTGCATTGGCCCATGCTGGTGCTGGTGTTGGTGCTGGTGCTGGTGCTGATGTTGGTACTGGTTTTGGTTCTGGTGCTGGTGCTGGTGCTGGTGCTGGAAAGGGAAGCTTATAGGAGGCGAAGGAGGGGGACGAGCGGAAGGTCCCGGAAATTTGGGCGGACATGCAGGACCGATGGCAGAGTGCTGCAGCGATAGAGTCGCTGGAGCAGCCGTATGCTCCGCATGTGCTGTGCTGTGAGGGCGACAGAGTACATGACTTGGCAGCTGCTGTGTATCTCTGTCTCTGCGCCACACCGCTGGCGATTCCTGCCTATCTGGCAGCCCTGGAGGGTTGCCTGTGCACAATTAGGTCATCATTGCACAAAACGGTGAGTTAATTGGCTTCGAACCCGTTCAGTAGATGGACACCGTGCCATCATTTTGAAACACACCCGATGAAGGTGTGCAGCTGCTCATCACTTGTCACACCAGCGATCACTTGTCAGCGGCTGTTACACTTCGCCCTCCTCGATTGAGGAGCAAACATGTGAAGAGCAAACATGTAAGCCACGCAGTCCAAGCACGTACAGTTTTAGTCAGCCTTGCAATGAAGGAGGGCGTACAATATCCAAGCATGCTCCGCGTTACGAAGAATCACCTGGCAAAACTGTGCTATTGTAACGGCTCTCCTGGAATGCATCACCTGACTGCTGCGGCTGTTGATGAGGTCTTGCTGCGGCAGCCGCGAGGGAGAGGGAATCACTGCAAGCACATCATTGCATAATTGCGCAATTATGTATCAGACTGTATATCGGCTGTCGAGAACTTCTTGGGGTCTACCTGTAGTATATGAAGCTGGGCGCAGGCAGTGGCTTGACTGCTGCTGTCAAAGGATTATGGAGACCTACTCCCAGGCACCACCCACTCAATGTATGAAGAACGAAATGATCGGCAGCATTGAATTTTCACTGTAGATATTGCTTTCTTGCTCGCCAGAAACGTCTAGAACAGCTGTAACCTACTTGGCTCTGACACATACTTGTTGCTGCGGGAACACTAACGGCTTCCTCCGCAGCATTTCCGGCTTCACGTAAAATTCTTAGTCGCTTTCTTCGTTCCTCAGCGGCTTGCATACTGATAATTCGGCGTCAGACCGTCTTCAGCTGCAAATATGAATACTTGCGGCACGTGATCGCCCAAAGCGGAAGCGCACATGCAATCTCTTTGTTCTGCTAAATTGCTCGACCGACCACAACAATTGTCAACAAGCATATAAACAAGCATGAACTGCGAGGGGCTGTGACAGCTACCGCATGGAATCTTCAGGGATCCTGGTGAAAGTATTAATAATATTGTACCTTCCTATGCATATCATGATCAGAGGTGTGGAGGGCGGACTTGATAACCGGAAATGAGCCCGCGACGATATTGTGTAAGTCGTTGTTTACTTACTGCACATTACATTGTGAGCTCGGCATCCATCAAGGAGTACGTGCACGCGTACGCCGCATATATATGCAATACCTCAAACGCATTACATACATAAAGCTCTTAAACATCGGAGCAAAGTTGTTGACGCGATGTGAAGATGCAATAATCCTTCATAAATAGGGTGGCCCGAACCAACAACCAGCCCATGTTTAATCTAAACACCCTCACGTGATAAATAAAAATGGAAAGCTGTAATATGTAATGAGTTGTTCCAATCCAGGGTCCGTCAACATACCCCTAACCCTAAACCCTAACAAAAACCTAAAAATAATGTGCTGCTCAAAGATCGTCCATTTGTTCGCAACAAATGAAATTGTATTCATGAGACATAGCCACGCAAGGGTTAATGGTAATTGGTACCAATTACCATCTTGATCGTGATTGAAACCGGTATCTTGTAGGATAATATGGCATTATATCAGTTGTACGACTTTCAATCTGAAGCCTAAATGATTTACGTCGGCCCATTCAAAAGATGTTACAGTCAAATGTAGACGCCTTATGAACCCGCTGGCAGAACTTTGACTATGGCATTGCTTTTCATTGTGAAGTCGCAATAAGCCCAAGTGTTTTAAAGACTTCTTTGGCCACCCATACATGGGTGACATGTTTTCATCGAATACCTGAACCTGCACCAAATTTGAAGGTATTCCCAATGAAGTTACCCGACTATATTAGATAGATGAATTGAGTTCAGTTCATACATCTAAGTAGGTCAAGCTTCAAGCTGTACAAGTTGTAACGATCGTGTAGATCGTCGTTCTATTTACAGTTAGTAAACAGCAAGTTAAGTTAGTCGAGCAAGCTGCAGCTTGTAGAGCTGTAGCCGCCATGCTGGTGCTGATGCAAGGATAAGGTCTAAACCCGTCAGATAGGATGTATAAGTGCTAGGCTAGGGCCTCGCACTACATTCCACACAAGTTGTGGAATGAAAATCGAATGTGGATTGGAACATGTGCATACTACTCTAGCAGAGATCTCTAGAGTATATTTGCACGAAAAACCGAATAGTGGTAATGGGCCCCGGGGCGGGTTTTTTTTTCATTCATGAATCAGCCAGCTCAACGTGGTGTCCTAGGATCCTGCTATTTGTGACTGATTGCTCATGACATGATACTTGATGGCTGATTTCATTTTTTAGCATGTTCGTAGCCATTGCTTAGCCGTGGACTACATACAATGTGGGTGATTATACCTTTCTGTACTATTCTATTTGGTGTTACCCGACGTCATTGGCCCTTGCGGCCAGACGTGGGCTGTATTTTCTCTCTCTCATGGATATACCCCAAGGTATTTTGATATTATTTCAACGGTGACGAAACAGCTCGATTTCATACTATGGTAGTACCGTTAATTGCAGTGTCTAACGTGATTTGAATTTTGAAGCCCTGTATGGACACGCGAATGAGATCGGTGTTCCATTTGACACACATTTCTAGTAGTAAGCTGGTAATAAACAAGTGAACAAGGTCACCAATTTATGATAAGATTCTCAATTGAGTTGCAACCTGCATATCCCCGGTAAAGGTGTCACACCTCAGGAAGGCTTCCTGTGCCGTCCACCGTTGTTCCATGGCAGGTTTTGCAGATGAGAGGGACATAACGATGAGGTAGACATGACCTTCGCCATAAGCTGTTCCAATAGAAACAGAAGCAGTTCCTTGTGAATTCATGAAGTCCTCCGTGTTGGACAACACGGACAGAAGATGTCACGGTGTTTTAGTTTATGTAATGTATAAAATTTAGGTACTTATTGAGCTATTGTCGAGCACAACCACAGACTAGATGAAAGAAAAGTACACCAGGATTTTCACCAATTGCCGTTGACAAGAAGAGAGCTGGCAACAACCTTCGACATGGGTGCCAGTGCCACCGTGGCGCGCGCCAATGTCAAACGAAATGGGCGTACGGGTGAATGGTAAAATTTTCAAGATTTGAACCTTCGGGTGATTGATAAAGGTCATTCACCCGAAGGTTCAAATCTTGAAACTTTTAACATTCACCCGCACGCCTTTCGAGGCTTAAGCTTCGAAGCCAATAACCGCTGGCTGTATGACACAGCCCCTCAACCACTCGAAAAAGTGACCTAGGGTATAATTTGACCCTATTACATATATAAACAGATCTTCTTTCAGGTTTGCCAAAGTAGTGGACCCTCGTCGACTACTATTAGTTAGTAACATAATTTTAGTCACCTCTTAGAGCGGATTTTGTACATCTACTCGATGGTTCCGGAACCGTTCGACGGACAACGTTCGACGGACAACAACAAGAATTCTATTCCCACTCAAGGGGCTGTGCATTTCCACTTCCATCTAGTGTACGTTATTACTACTAGTATCGCAACCATGATCATCATGATGTGACAATTTGTGTTAGGTCTGGTGGAATCATGCAGTATTCAACTCATTTGACTTAAGAGTTACACACCCCACTTTGTGATGTTGGAGATTATTTGAAACGAGGTTTCCTTGCTGATGGTTTTGACAAGCTCATCCTTATTCATCATTATACTACTTTCTATTTATGTACGCCCTCAGAGGGCGGCGATCCAATTCGATCGACAAATGAGCAGCGAGGGATAAACAAAGGCAAAGCTCCATAATGTATATAAATGCATCGCCAAACTTCAGCCTTCCGACACATAGTTACATAATTCTGTAGCGCATACAGCTTTACAGCCCGTCATGCAGCACACCGAGATGACACAGCAGCAATCTTTGGCAAAATAAAGACGATTCGTCATAATGTTTACCTAGACTTCCATCAGCCTGCTTGTCTATCCTTAAATCTGACCTGGCAAGAGCGAAAGCGCAATGCTGCAGATCTAGCCAGTAGGTGCGACAATGGCTTCACCGGCGGTGCTACGTTCGCTGATGCCTTTCAGCGGTGCGTACTCTGGAAGCAATTCTCCTATGCCAGATTTACTGCATGCACATCGCGACACGAATTCTGGGTACGTTCCGCTTGATTTACTGGCTGTTCATTACCATATGATCTCATCATGATTCTTCTGGCTTACACTTGCAACGGACTGATGGTTTCTTTAAAATGAATTGATGCCACGTAGATGTGAGAGAGCTGGACAGTCTGCACGACATCAATCGGCTGCTGCAGGAGGTCGTTGGCCAAGAGCGCAGTGTCAATGGAGATCTTGAGCGGCTCCTATCCAGACGAGGGGCCTTGGAGTCCAATATCATTAAACTTCAAAGCGAAACTGCTGAGGTACGAGTACGTTGAGCATTGCATTCACCTCACAAACTTTGCTCTTGATACGAATTTCTTCTTCGTGGAGGTGATTGTTATGTACAGCAGAATCGTTTGCTGGAATTCTTGCTCTTCGCTGCTTGAATCCCGCTGACGGAGGTTTACGGTATGTTAGAACGAAGCAGACTACTCCCTAGACAAGGAGCACTTTCTATCGTTTCCACCAAGCATCTGTAACCCCTAGCTTGTTGCCTCGACGCCCCTGGTTCGTGAATTTCCAGAGTGTGCAGGCAGTCAAGGGTGATGCCGAGGAGCTCGCTGCAGGCGTCTCCAAGACATCCCAACTTTCCGAGCGGGTTAGCAGCAAGGCAAGCATACATGAAGATACCCTCACCTCAAAGTGCTCCTTCGTCATGCCACTGTAAAGCTGAGCCCATGGCTAGCTCTCCTTCTGTCACTGCCAGAGCTTCGTACAGTATCCTGCCCTTGATTCGTCATTGATGCACCTGTTCAAGCCATGTCAAGTGGGAGGCAGCCTGTCGAGCAGGCCTGCATGGATTGGGATTCACCAACT
Organism: Prasiola linearis; assembly: GCA_032356305.1. Lineage (NCBI taxonomy): Eukaryota > Viridiplantae > Chlorophyta > Trebouxiophyceae > Prasiolales > Prasiolaceae > Prasiola > Prasiola linearis. Next base: position 4,271 of record JAULKR010063327.1, on the reverse strand, counting down.
CGATTCAGAGTCGGTGGTTTGACGTTTGTACATGGCGTTTCGGTCGATTCGACGAGATGTATTTGACGGAATTGGACCCTTCAGCATTGCCACAGCTAGTTGATGAAGATGTTCTGACCGTTTCTCGTAATCGTCCTCTGCCGCACCACTGCAAGAAACGATTAGGATTTCTAACGATTGCTGACCAATCGATACACACCACATGGTCTCTGCGTCTATTCGTTGCGACATGCCATCCCCTTTCCCTATGACAGCTCATACTGTGCACAGCTGAGATTCCACGGGTAAGTCATCATGTAGCAGACAAACAGAGTGATATGAGCCTCTGGTTGTTCGCTGTCTGGGTAAGGTGCGACAACTGGATATCACACAATCCCATGTACAACAGACGCTTGCAGCCATCACGGTCATCGTGGATCGAAGCAACTGCATCTATGGCGTGCGAGAAGCATTGGAGGGAGGCGACTTCGAGGCTGCCGCCGGTGTTTGCCCTTTCCCCTTATTCCTTTGTGGTTGCCTCCAATGTTGCGGTTCGATCCTAAGGTCCAACGAAATAGGTATGCCGAATTATGAAGAAGCTTGCTGTTTGCCAATGTCAGAAAGCTATTGATGCGATTAAGCTCATGAGTAAAGCTCGTTGAAGGCGTCACATGCTTTGTTGCCTGCTCGACTGATCCTGACAGCATTATTGCGCTGTGCGCCGTCTTTCTTTGCCTTGGTGCCAAGCAGCATAACATTTGGCATTGTACGTCTAGCTTGCAGAGCATTTCATTTTCTGTTATTGTGCAACATTCTCTGCGTTCCCAAGCATTTTGACCACGTCGGATTGATGCCAAGTGCAAGTATCCTATGGCCATTTCGCGCAATTCTACTGAAATTCACACCTACTGTCCCTTTTCTCACCTCCTTGCCTCAGAAAAGGTCAAGCTGTTCCCGGCAGTGCATACATTTTGTTGGACGGATGCTGTACGACTACATATGCTCAAAGCACCTGAAGGCTGAGGTGAAATTCCAAAACGAGATTCATCCTATCAGCACATGTAGCGCTTTCTTCCAGCTACACGCCGCAATGCACAAGAAAGACCTCCATCTGAGGCATCAGCGTATCGGCAATGCCCGCAACAGCACACGATGCAAGCAGCCTCTCCGGACGCCTCGTCGCTGCAAACCCCGCTGACTCATGTCGTCGTGCGGCCCCCAGGATTTGTGGAGAAGTTCATGGAGCTTGACGACCGTTTCGGCCCTGTCACCGGAGCAGACGGTCACCAAGCGGTGGAACAAGAACAGGTGGGGGTCTGTAACCTGGGCGCTCGGCAATGCCCAACAACTCATGGGTTGTGTCATTATCCGTTATCCATCGACCTCGTGCCGCTTCAGCCACGTGAGCATTCCAATGCCGTGGTGTGCAGACTGATACCAAATGCCAGCGAAGCCTTCAGTCTCTGCCAAATTCTAAACGTTCCCCTTCTAATCGTCTAGGTGTTCCCCTTTCACATGCCGATTTATTTCGGTATTTCTTCTTTCTTCGGTTTTGAGCCCTTTTCCTTATGACAGTAGGTTATGACAGTAGGTGTTGCGAGAAGCCAAGCAGAAGCTGGGCGGCACAGTGCGTCAGAAGCTGCGTGATGCGATTGCCGGTCGGCGGCACGAAGACGTGCTCCGGTTCACCCGGCTGTACCGGCCCCTCCGCATGAAGGTGCGCCCCTCGAAACGCCACATCCTCGCGATGCTGCTGCTCACCGTAGCTTGCTGACTTCTATTGGTCGAAGACGGGCAACAGGATACGGAGGGGCGCCTGGGCCATTGTCTGAGGGTCCAGGATATGATCAAAGTGAAATGCTGAAACAGAGATGACGGCCGGTCAGCCGTTCGAGGTGCAAGATCGATTGGCGTGACTCAGAAGGAATTTGAGAAGGCACATGGGCAACTGTCTGAGCCTTCGGTTCTCGATCAGTGTGAAATAAATGGAAGCAGAGACAGCTCCTATTCAGGTGTCCGAGGCTTCAGGATGCGACCAGTGTGAAACAAAGAGAAATAGAGGTGGTACTGAGCTGGCTGAGGCTTAAAAATTCGATCGATGTGAATTACACGGAAACGTGGACGGTACCTGGCCGGCCGCCTGAGGCTTCGGGATTCGTTTAAAGTTCAGCTGGGGAATGTTTCGTCAAACAAATAATGATGGTGTAGGTAACAACTCATAATATAAACAACCGGATGTAAGGTCGTGTGCGCTCCATCGTGTCAAGAGGGGAGGAGGAGAGGTCTCATGCACCCTGATTCTCGACAGATTCGACTCACGCCCACAATACTCAACAAATTCATAAATAAGAAGTACATACAACTACACATTCATGAGTGTGCTCTTGTTCGTAGATACATTATGTTGGCTGGTTCATCGATTACTCCCCGACCACTCAATCGAGGGTGTGTGAGAGGCCCCCACCGAGGGGTGTCTGCTGTGTTGGGCGAAGAGCAGGACGAAGGGCTAGGGGAGTTCATGACGTACATCGTGCAGCTGTGCACCGAGAGGGCGGAGGCGACCTACAGCGCGCTCGTGGATGGAGGCGAGGAGCCCTGGAGTACCCGTCACCTCGCAGTGGAATCGAATCTTCGAATTGTGTTTGCTGCGTTCATTTGTATGGACCTACATGACTTGGCCCTCAGAAAAACTAAATGAAGTAATCCAAGGTTATTAGAGCTCAATCGCACCTGTGCCAGGCTGTGCCAGGCTGTTCGTGGTGTGTGGCTCGCATCGTATGGACACTAAACCCTACACCCTCATTTCCCAAACCCCCGTTTGCACACTGCCCGCAAAGAAGTTGGGTTCGCATCCAGCCCGTCATCATCGGTGGTCGCTTGCAGCTGACAACTCGCCTTCTTCCTTAGCTCCAGAAGATGTCTGACAACATATTCGTCTGTCTGTCAGTCTGTCAGTCGGCTGTCTGTCAGTCTGTCTGGTACAAGATGTGTCTCGCTCCACCTCAAGCCTTGTATCGTTAGTTGTCCCCATCTGCAATAGGCTGGGGGCTTCGCGGTCTTGCAACAGGCTGGCTTCAAGCTGCCACGTGACCGTGACAGGACGATCAGTCATCTGACCGCGAGGGCAATTGCGTCAGTGAGGTTTCAGAGGTGGCTGAAAAAAGCCCACGATGGGCATTCAGCCTGTGCTGGGTGACCTGCCCTGGTGTCGCAGGGGTCGACGGTGGCCAAGATGACTACGTGGATGCTGCCACGACGATCTTCAGGGATGTCGCCGTTACCATGGAGGACAACGAGGAGTTCCTGAAGGTGGGCCCCGCGTTGCTGCTTCGTTTTGAAACAGCTTCGTTTCGTTACAGAGCTGCTCCTCTGCCTCTGCCTCTGCTCTCAATGCCAACGCCGCTGCTGTGTCGTTCGATCGTTTGACGTTCATTCGAGAGCTGCTTTCCAATATCAAAGCCGCTGTTATTGCATCTGAATATCATCATAGAGTGCTGCTCTCCTGCTTTCAAGTCACTTTGTTGCTTTGGAGCTGATCTATCGTCAACTGAAAGCTGTTGTTTTCCTTCTTTGCCAATGTCGAGTTCGTCTCATCTACAGAGTCTTTTTTGCAGATCGGTCCGCCCTGGTGCCTTACATCCGGCATCCTGCATAGGAGCATCTGCTCAAGGGCTGTCTCCGTTCAAAAGGACCTTCTCTTATTGTTATCTGGTCAAGAGACTGGCTTAATATCATTGTTATTTATCATCAACGGCTTGATGTTGTGACAGCTGTCATATGAACACCCGAGAGAGGTTTCACTGCTTCACAGTTCTCGACGCAGGATTCTAGAACGTGAACTCTCAACCACGATTCCTCACTCATGCCGCGCTGTGCTGTGCAGAACCTTTCCGTGCTGTGCTGTGCTGTGCTATGCTTAACAATGCTCGCAAATGCTGGCAGATGCTGCAGGGGTTGAGCCCTGGGCCGGGTAATCACACGTCATCAGACACTTTTCGGAGGGTGGCTCCTGCGAGTTCACAGAAGGCGCATGTGCGCTGACCGCCCCTTCTCATGAGGCGGTGCCCCAGGACACGCAGATGGCATTCGGGACGGAGGCACTCCTGGACGTCATCTCGGAGCTCCACAACGTCTGCAACAACGTGGGGACGCGGGTCCTGCAGCGGTACGCCGCGGTGAAACAGCTGCAGCGCCTGTCGCGGTCCGTCTCCCAGAAGACCCCGGCCGCCAGCGGCTCAGCAGATGCAGCTGCCTCAGAGGACCCCCGTGAGGTGACATCATATCGATCCCCC
>JAULKR010063326.1:0-38241 GCA_032356305.1 Prasiola linearis | reverse complement strand
GTGGAAGCCGATCCCGAAGGCAAAACCCAATCAAGAGAAACGACCGAACGGAGGACGAAAGCCAAAGAGACGTGGCATTGCCGAATTTTCGGAAACGGACGGTATCGCATCGCTGTCGGCTTCACCCGGATCACAAGCGCCGCCCTGTCCGCTCAACGCTCGGCACATAGAAGACTACGCTGGAACATGAGCAGTCTGAGCGCATGGTCGAGTGGATCACGGCATCCAGCCAGGACAGTCCGCGCCTTGCCGCCCTGACGGCTTCAGAAGGATGCAGGGTCTATTTCGATCTGCTGGCCGAGGTGTTTGAAATCGCGTTGCCAGCCGTTGGCCGCTCGCACCCTGTCCGCATCGGGAGGATGCTTCCCACCCTATCTGCCAGTAGGACGACGTCCGCAGTCAATCTGTAGCGCGATAATCTGGGTGAGAAGTCGCGCGAGAGGTGAAAGAGCGTTGTGGTGATGATCGAGAAGGCTGCAGCGCTGACCTGGCTTTTCGTTTCAGACCCCATGCGTCATGGATCGTTATCCGAGAGGACGGCTCGCGCGTTCTGCACTGATTAGGTGAGCCTGAAGGGCAGGGGCATTCTATGACCCGAACCGACTGGCGAGACTTGGCAGGGCAGGACGTGTGTGCCGCTCGCGTAGCGGTAGAGCCAGATCGGCAAAGCCGAGACGCCACGTCATATGGACGACAACTAGATTACACGGTCATCGTAGATAGCCTTGTTTCATTAGAATTTAGACCTGTACCTGAACTCGTTCCAAAACTCTCGAACGACCCAAATAGAACCGCTGAAGCGTTCCAGTACGAGGTTCTGTAAGGGTGCTTCTAAACGTCTATATATGCACGCTCGGGCTAGATGGGCTTCGACGGGCGGAGTCCTTCGGATGACAAAGGTTTTCGCCGGGCCGTCAGTCGGCGGTGGTGCGTGCCTCCGACCGCAGTGAGCGGACGAAGCCCTCCGGCGCGTCGGTGAGGCGGAAATCGCGCCGGAACAGGCCGCCCCGGTCATGGGTGGCAAGAGCGGTGTAGCCGTCGGGGTCCAGCGGCACGATCCGCCCGCTATACTCGATGCTGACGGTCCTGCCGGGATCGAAGGCATCATGGCGCAGCGCCACCGTGTAGGGTGCCACCACGTTGCACAGCTCGCGCAGAGTGCCCGATACCGGGCCGATGACGACGACCGTCGCCTCGCAGATGACCGGCACGTCGAGTTGCAGGCGATACTCCGCCGATGCCGCCCGTGCCCCGTGCTGCCCGAGGGCGGCGCAACAGGTCGCGAGGGACAGGGCGAGTCGGACGGTCCGGGGCATGGCGGGCACTCCTCTGCAAAGAGGAGCGAGGCTGGTCCATGGGCGTTAAGATACGGTTGACCCCGCACGACGCCCGCGCCGCGGTGCCGGGCACTCAAAACGACGGCTCCACGGTGATCTCCAGCACGTCGCCATAGGTTCCGGCAAGGGCGCGCGCGACGCTGCCGATGGTGAAGTCCAGCGGGATCGCCATCCCCGCACGCGACGTGGGCCGATAGACCCCCGAGCGCACCTCGCCCCGCAGGTCGAGCGCCGCGCCGTCGAAACGCGCGACGTAGCCGACCCCCGCGCCCCGATCGGCCCCGTCCGTACTCCCCGCATCGCGCAGGGCCATCCTGCTGCCATTGGCGCTGCGAAAGCGGATGCGGTGGCCGATATTGCCCCGCACCAGTACCGTCAGCGCACGGCGCTCGCCTTCCTCCAGCTCGCCGAAATCCACGATCTTGTGCAGGATCGCCCGGTCCGGAAACGCGGTCGAGGCGAGGATATCGGCACCCGGCAAGCTGATTTCTAGTTGCTGGGCCACCCCGACCCGCACGGTCAGCACCCCCTCGTCCAGCAGGTCGCCCGTGGCCGCTTCGTACAGCCCGATCGTCAGCGTTTCCAGGTGGGTGCCGGGGGGCGGCTCCTGCCCTCCGGGCAAGTCGATCCGCAGGGCGGCACCGATGATGCCTTCCGTCCCGCGCAGGCCCGTCCGCCCGTTGCTCTTACTCTCGCCGCGTTGCAGCAGGACCGTATCGCCCCCCGGTCCGGTGATGTCGTAATCGAGCACGCCATTCACATCCTGCCTCGCCGGATCGCGTGGAACGATCGCCAGTCGCCAGTCGCACCCCGCCGCCACCTCGATCCCAAACCGCCGGTTTACGGGGGTAGCGGCATAAGGGGCATAGGTCAGTGCAACCGCCGCATCGGCCACCCGCCCGGTGCAGGCCGTCGCGGGCAGGGCCGTGCCCGTCCAGAGGGCGATCGTCAGCGCGGCGCGGGCGGGGATGCGGTATGTCATGGTTTTTCCTCGGGAGGTTGCTGGCGCAGGGCGCCGAGCCGGATGAAAGCCGTCTCCCCCGCCGGGATCGTGACGACGGTGCGCAGGGGTGGCTCGGTCGGAAAGACCACCTCCCACCGTCCGGGCCGCAGCCCCTGCATCGCGAACCGGCCTGCGCCGTTGGTGAAGATGTCGAGGGTCCTGTCTTCGCTGCCGCCATCCACCTCCCGCGCGATGCCAAGCAGGTTGCGCAGCGGCTCGCCCGCTGCATCCAGCGCCGTGCCCGTGGCCGTCATGTTGTAGTCGGAGCCGACCGTCAGGCGAAAACCGGAGCGAAAGCCGGGGCGGATGCGAAACTCGCTCTCGCCATCGGTATAGCCGATGGGCCAGGGGTCGATCTCGTAGGCGATGCGCCGGGTGCGGTAATCGCCGCCCACCGGGTAGACAGCGGGGCCGAGGCCGTCGGATGCCGCGTTTTCCCCGTCGGCGATATCGCGGATGGATACCTCCGACCCGTCGAGCGAGGCATGGGTCTCCAGGATCACGAAACTGTCGGTGACGGGCCGCCCCAGCGCCACCGCCCCGCCCGCAAAGGCCAGCGCCGTGTCGAGCCGCGCGCCCGTGACGTTGGCGCCGTCCAGATCGTCCAGCCCCGTGCCGCCGCCGTCATGGCTCACCCCCGCGATGAAGCGATTGCCGATATAGCCCGCTTCGCCGCTGAAGGAGGCATCGTCGTCGGAGTGGCGCAGGAAGGCGGCGGCGCTGACGCTGCCAACCGTATCGCCGGGGGTGCGGGTGATGCCGAACTCGGCGGTGTTGCGGCGCGTATCGTAGCGCGCGCTGCCGTTCACGCCCGGCCCGAAGCGATAGCTCAGCCCCAGGAAGGCATAGGTTTCTTCATCGACCGAGCGATACCCCACCCCGCCATTAACCGACAGGTCGGAGGACAGCCGATGATACGCCCCCGCCTGCGCGAAAAACCCGTCATCGGATCGCCGGAACCGGTCGTACCCGCCGAACAGCGTCATTGAGGTACGCTCGCCCAGAATCTGGTTGTAGGAGGCGGCGGCGCGCAGCATCAGGTCGCCATCCGGAGCGCCCCCGCCGATACGATGGAACGCCTCGTAGAAATACGAGAACGACAGGTTCATCGATCCCGGCAGCGTCCGGTCCGGTCCCAGAAACACGACTTCGTCGACCGCCGCGTCCAGATCGGCGGCATAGCCGAACCCGGCCAGCCCGCTGTGACTGGCCGCCAGATCGAGGCCGATGGCACCGAAGGACGTGGCCGCCAGCACCTCCGCGCCCCCCATGCCGCCATCGTCGTCGATCTGCCCGTTCGCCCCGAGTGTCAGGTAACCGGTCACCCCCCGGCGGTAGAACCCCGAGCCGATCACCCGGTCGGTATCGTAGTCGCGCCCGCCCTCGGCAAAGGTCGATGCTACGCCGAGGGCCGCGCCGTACTCGCTTTCGCCCGGGGCGAGCAGGGCGCGGTCGAAGAAGACGGTGAAGACCTGTTCCTCGATGCGCCCGTCCTCGTCCTCGATGCGGATGCGCACGCTGTTCTGCCCGTCCGTCAGGGTCAGGTCCTCGATATCGTATTCCCCCGCATCGAGGGTGAGGCGGCGGCGCAGGCGGTCGTTGACGTACACTTCCACCGTCGCGCGCCGCTCCAGCCGAAACGACGTGCCCCCGCGCGAGCGCAATGTGCGGTTGATCTGTTCGTCGGCGAGGGTCTTTTGCAGCTGTACCCCACCCAGGATGCCGCCCGACTGGAAGCCCACCGGCTCGACGAATACATCGCCCGCGCTCAGCCGGGCGGAGCGGGCGGGCATGTCGTGGACCACCCGCGTCTCCGCCCGCATGGCTCCGTCCCGTGAATCGAGCGCGCCGACCGCCTCGACCACCACCCCGCCGACGCGGATCGCGCCGTCCAGCCCCGTGCGCAGGCGCAGGTCGTCGTCGTCATGGTCGTAGCGCAGGGCATTGCGGAAATTGACGTATCCGCTGGCGGTCGCGGCCTCGGCATTGGGCACCAGCGGGGCGGCGGATACACCGCCCCGGTCGATGCGGATGGTCTGCCGTCGTGCCGAATCCGCCGCCGGGCGATAGGTCAGGCGCAGCAGCGCGGGGTCGTACTCGATGCGCAGACCCGCCTCCGCCAGCGCCGCGATGGTCACGAAGCCGTCGGTTTCGGGCAATGTCGCCACCCGGGCCAGCGCGTCGGGTCGCACGATCCCGGCCAGCGCCTCCGCCAGCCCGGCCTTGCGGATGCTCGGCTGTGCCTCCAGCCCCGCGATGCGCACCACCACCTCGCGCAAAGGCTGCCCGGCATGGAACAGCGGCAGGCCGATGGTCGCGGTGCGCGCCGCCAGCGTCTCATCCTGTGCCCCGTCCTGCGCGGCGACGGGGTGGGCGCAGACCAGTCCGGCTGACAGGGCGCAGACCGCCGCGCGCATCCCTCCGCTCCCCATATCCGCTACCGCCGCCCGCGAAAGCCGCGATCGGCAAAGTTTAGGTTCACGGCGATGGCTGTTGCACCGGGCGGGGGCGGGGTCGACAGCACGAACCGCCGGGTGGAGCCGGGCAGAACCAGCCCCTCACCAATATCGAGGATCACGTCGTTCGCCTCGATACTCTCGCGCCAATTGCCCGCCGACAGGGTGATGTCGGCATCGCTGATATAGGCGTGGAACGGCCCGCTATTGGTCACGTCGAGGGCCACGCCCGGCGTGCCGTCCTGCCCCGCTGCCGATTGCCCGGTCGCCCGCACCGAGGCCGCCACCGCCTCGTATGTCGCGCCTGGGGGCTGGACGCTCAGGGTGGTCAGCACGTTGACCATGATCTTCAGCGCCCCGCCGCCGGGGGCGGGCCTGTCGCTGACCGATATCTGGCGAAAGGCGATGGTGAAGGTGCGCGAGCGGGCCAGCGCGGGGTTGCCCAGCCATTGCACCGCAAAGGTCTGCGTCGCCCCGGGCCGCACCAGCGCCTGTGGCGGAAAGATCAGCATATCGGCGGCTTCCCCCGGTTCCATCATGCGCTGGCCGGTGGGAGATATGCGCGTTTCGTGCGCCGTGACCACGATGGCCTTGTCGAAGGCGTCGGGGTTCGTGACGGTCATGCGTTTGACCGTCTGGCCGCGCTCCAGCTCCATATTCATGTTGGGGTGGACGGCCCCTACGGCATCGCGATGTGCCAGAGTGAGGTCGTTGAAGATCTCAGACAAGGGAGCCGTCCATGAACAAGATTATCCGCATTGGTATCGACACGTCAAAGAGCGTGTTTCAACTTCACGGCGTTGACGGGGCAGAGAAGCCCGTGCTGCGGAAGAAGCTGAGTCGCAATCAAGTGCTTGATTTTCTGTCGAAAACGCCCCCTTTGAAGGTTGGGGTAGAGGCATGTGGTGCCTCTCACCACTGGGCGCGGAAAATTCGTTCGCTCGGGCATGAGGTAGTACTTCTGCCACCGCAATACGTGAAGCCCTACGTCAAACGTGGCAAGACCGATGCTGCCGATGCCGAGGCGATCTGCGAGGCCATGAGCCGCCCGAGTATGCGATTCGTCACCGTCAAGACACCGGACGAACAGGCTGCGCAGATGCTGATCGGCATGCGTAGTCAGTTCGTGCGCCGTCGGACACAACTTTCCAATACGATCCGGGGATATGCAGCGGAGTTCGGCCATGTTGCTGCGAAAGGGTTGTCGCATCTGCCGTGCCTTCTGGCCGACATCCGTGCTGATGGAATGGTGCCCGTTTTGGCGCTGGAGATGATCGAGATGCTGGCGCGGGACTTCGAACGGGTCGACACTGTGATCGCCACCCTCGACCGCAAGCTGCAACAGGTACACCGCAGCAGCGAGGTGAGTCAGCGACTGGCAAAGATGCCGGGGGTCGGTCCTGTCGCGGGTGTCATGCTCAGCGCGAAGACCGGTGTCGCGCAGGACTTTCGTTCGGGGCGCGACTTCGCCGCGTGGATGGGATTGACGCCGAAGAACCATTCCACCGCCGGAAAAAACCGGCTGGGCACCATTACACGTGCGGGTGACGAGCAGTTGCGCTCGGTTCTCGTCGTTGGAGCAACGGCGGTTATCGGCCATTGGAGACGAACCGGCAAGACCGGTTGGCCTTGGCTGGAGAACTTGATCGCCCGCAAACCGCCAAAACTCGCCGCCGTGGCCCTCGCCAACAAGATGGCCCGCATGGCCTGGAAGATGATGACCAGCGGAGAACCTTATCGGCAACCCACGCCCGCCGCACTCTGAAACAACCCCATTCCGCCCGGCGCTCGTCGCCTGCTGAACGGCGCCAACAGGCGGGAACACTCTTGCAAGCCACGTGAAGAGGTGGTGCGACCGATGTAAAACGGATGATGGAATACTCCGCTCGAGTCAACGGCATATCTATGCCGTATTTATGTTTGGAATCCATCTTCTGCGCGTCCCATCTAGGCCAGCGGCTCTGCCGCACAAACAGGCCGGACATATGAACGCAAGCATTCGATCAAACGACCAATTCAGGTTCTTGCAGGCAAGGGGCCGTCCACATATGATCAGCGGCGACACGCGATAGGCGCGGGCCGCATCGACCGTGACGGCCCCGAGGGCCAGCGCCATGAGGAGGGTGGACAGGATTCCGCGCATGGGTCCGGGGCCTTTCGTCGATAGCGTCAAGGGGGCGGGCGTGGGGGGGGTCAGAGCGCGTCGACGGTGATGGTCATCGTATCGCGATAGGTGCCCGCGATCAGCGGTTCTTCGGTGACGCTGTCGAGGGTGACGGTGCCGCTCAGCGAGCCGACCAGCCCGCCGCCGCTGCGGGTCAGCTGCACCACCTCGACCCCGGCCCCCTGCGTATCGCTGTCGAAGCTGCCCGAATCCTGCGGAAGGGTGCCGACATGCGCAAAGGCCCAGGCGAAGGTATAGGGCACCAGCGTCGTGAAGCCGGGGACGGCGGCCTCGTAATTGTTGTGTCGCAGGCCACCCCGCTCGGAGGTGATAGTCATCTGCGCGCCGCCCGGCCCGGTGCATTGAAAGCGCGGGCCGGTGCCGTTACCGACTCCTTCGGTCAGCGCCTGGGCGATATCGTCGCCCTCCGCCGTCAGGAATCCGTCCTCGTTCGTGTCGGTAAAGAGCAGCGTATCGGCGATGCTGTCGGTGCGCAGGGCATCCGACTGGTCGTTGAAGCGCACGGTACAGCCGCTGCTGGAAATCAGCAGCAGGGTGTAGTCGGCCTTGGCGGTGGATGCGACATCGACCGCCATGGCGGTGGGGGTGGAGCCGAGCAGGGCAAGCGCGGCGATGCTGGCGATATTGGCGAGGGTGCGGGTTTTCATGGGTGGGTATCCTTGTCTGGCTGGCGAATGTGGGGGGAAGCGGATCAGTCGAGTGGCATGAGCGTGATGCGCAGCGTGTCGACATAGGCACCGGCCAGAATCTCCTCCAGCGTGCCGCCATTTCGCGCGCGGGGGTCGAATGTCACGCGGATGCGCCCCGTCCCGTCGAAGACGGGCTGCGCGATGGTATCGGCGGGGGCATCGGCGGCATTGCCGGTTTCCCCGCCCGCCGGTGGTGCATCGCTGCGAAAGTGACGCACCGGGCCGGTGCCGGGAATGTCGATCTCGACATCGTAGCCGATGGCGTCCTGAGTCCTGCCCGGATAGGGCGATTGCAGCCCCCCGCGCTCGGACCGGGCCGATAGGGCAAAGGGACGGTTGCAGGTGATGCCGAAAGTGTAGAGCAGGGCCGGATTCTGCCGTGTCGCGCCCTGTGTGGGTTCGGGCGCCTTGGTCAGCTCGCACCGGGGCGAGACGACTCCGCGCAACGCGACCGTGGCCGTCCGCTCGGTGGCACTGGCGGCGGTGGTGCACAGCGCCAATGCCATCAGCGCCGTCATCTTTGTCGTCGTCCCCGTCATTCCCAAGACCCGGCCCTCCCCCGATGGAACCGGGCGATGCGCCAAGGGGGGGCGGTGTCCGGTCGTCGAGGGCCAAGAATACGGGGGGAGCGAGAAGGGCCGGAAGCCTCTAAATCCGAATAGCGCTTATACAGCCCGCGAATACTTGCGGCTGTTCACGGGCTGGGGGAATGGTCCAGACCGTTTCGACGGGCGATAGTTCGGTGTCATTCGGTCTTGAGCATAAAGTGGACGCATAACCCCCCGCCTCACCGCTCCGACAGGGCCAGCGCGACCTTGCCATTGGGCTTTTTCGAGGCGTCGGCGAGGCTGTCCAGCGCATCGGCCAAGGGCAGGCGCGCGCTGATATCGGTGCTGTCGATCAGAGATACATCGGCCCGGTCGAAGCGCGGCGAGATCCTTTCGACGACGACCGAGCGTGCTGAAATCGGGAACCGACAAATCGAGCCCGGCCAGCGTCAGAAGACTCGTGATGAAGCCCGTCGTCTGCCGCAGCGCCATTCCAAACACCACCCCGCATGTTGATCCGGGGCGGGGAAGACGGTGTACGGTCATGTCGCCCCTGACGAGGCTACGACCGCAGATCACAGGGGCATTCCAACTATACCTTAGGTGAATATCGTCTATTCGAGATGAGCGTCTACTCGCGCGGTCGGACCTTTCCTAACGTCATCCCATGAACTGGAACGACGTAGAAAAGGAAAAATCATGAAACGAATCATATTGACTGCCGGCCGCGTCGTCACGAGATCGCAGATCGGAAAGCGCATCGAGGGCGGGTTGGCGCGGCGATCCTGGATAGCGTCGTGCTATCCCGAAGAGAACAAGTCGATCCATCTTCACTGAACGGCATCTGCCAGCGCAAAATGCCGTCAAGTCAAGAAGCGCTCACCCATACGTTGCGCTTTCCTCGTTTCTGTCATAATCCCGATCGATGAGAATTGATCGGGGCACTATCGTGACGAAAAACGGAGGTGAGCCCACAGAAAGGCTGACGCTCAGCTATCTTACGGCATTCTTCGCTACCAGTCATATCGATCGACATATCATCGCCATCGCCCTTCCTGCCATCGGAGTGGAATTTGCGCTGAACGATGCCCAACTCGGCGTTTTGTCCGGGATCGCTTTCTCGTTTGTCTTCGCGCTTGGCGCAGTGCCGCTCGGCATGGTGACGGCCTTTTTCGACCGTCGGCATGTTATTGCACTCTCGATCTTTCTCTGGAGCGTCATGACTGCCCTGTCCGGTCTTGCGAGCGGGTTCTGGTTCCTTCTACTCGCGCGGGTAGGCGTAGGGTTGGCCGAAGCGGCGGGTGTGCCTGCGGCGCATCGGGCGGTCAGCGAAACCCAGCGCGAGAAGACCCATCTGCGGGCCTTTGCAATCTTCAATGCAGGAGCCAATATCGGCATCGCACTGGCGCTTGTCGGGGGCGGCATCCTCGTGCAAAGCCACGGCTGGCGTACGGCAATGATCGTGGCAGGGATTCCCGGCATTGTGCTGGCGGGATTGGCTTATCTGTGTATACCTCGCGGGAACGTGCAGGAGAGCCACACCGCCGACACTGCGCGGGGGCTGATGCGGGAGTCCAGAGTGGCGATCCTGGATGTAGAGTCGAAACGGCTGACCTTCATGGGTGCCGTCCTTACATCTGTAATTACGTTCGGGGTGCTTGCCTGGCTTCCGAGTTTCATGGTGCGGGCCCATGGGATGACGCCGCAGCAGTCGGGTCTGTTCTTGGCCGGGGCCATTGGAATTGGTGGTACGATCGGCACGATTGCCGGGGGCTATCTCGTCAGTCGCGTGGCACGTCGGTATCCGGGGATGACGCTCTGGCTGCCTATGCTGGCGCTGCTGATCTCCAAGCCATTGTTCATCGCGGCGATGCTGGTGGAATCGACTCCGCTGGCGCTGGGATTTCTGGTGCCGCCACTCATGCTCGGATCGCTGCATTTCGTCTCCAGTCTCGCGGTTCTTCACGAAAGGCTGGATGGACGCACGCGGTTGATGGTCTCGGCCTTTTTGCTGACCTGCGCCAATCTCGTGGGCTACACGTTCGGGCCGCTGATCGTGGGCGGTGGATCGTGGCTGATGAGCGGTGCGGTTCCGGGAGAAGAACGCCTCGGCTACGCGTTGATCGTCTTGCAGGGCCTCAGCGTTTTCGGCCTCTATGCGTATTGGCGTGCAGGGTTCGCCTATGTACGCACCTCCTCCAGCGCATCTGTTGCCGCCTCTCCCTGACGATAGGTTTTCAGTATCTGCGAGCAGAGCCACTGAATACCGGGATCGTTGTCAGAGGCTTTGCTGTAGCCGAGATAGATGTCCTGCTTCACCGTGCTCAGGCCCGGCGCATCGAAGATGTCGATCCCCCATTGATCCTGCATGGCGGTCGCGTATTGGCTGCCTATGAAAGCGACAAGATCGGTCGAGGAAACGAGTAAGGGCAAGGCCGCAAGCTTGTGCGCAACATAGGTCACATTTCGTTGCAACCCCTGCGTCCGCAGCATTTCGTCGAGACGCCCGAGCTTGAACATCCAGTCTGGCAGGGTCACGAAACGCAGCCGCTTCAATAGGGGCCATTGAAAACCATCGACGAGTTCGGGGTGATCCTTACGTGCGGCTATGATGAAATGATCGGTGAGAAGGTGATGATATGTGATATCCGTCTCTTCCGACAAAAACGGCAAGACCGCAATATCGACATCCCCTTCGATGATTGCCGCGCGCACGTCGCCTCCAAAAGCCAACGCCTCGAAGGTGATCGACGAGCCTGCGGGCAGAGTGTTGACGATCTGTGGTATCGCCATCGCCTCGACGAAATCGGGCATGATCATCTTGAAGTGGCGCTTGGCGGTTTCTGGATCGAAAGTCAGGTCATCGTCGGTCGTTTCCTCGATCAGCTTGAGCGCCGTCTTGACGGAGGCGAGAATGCCCTCGGCCTTTGCCGTCGGTGTGACACCGTTTCCCGAGCGTTCGAATAACGGATCATCGAAATGCTCGCGCAGACGCCCCAATCCGCGGGAAACAGAAGGTTGGCTGACCCCTAACCGCCGCGCCGCGCCAGATACGCTGCCGCTCGCATAAATCGCATCGAAAACCTTTAGTAGATTGAGATCGAGATTTCTAAAAGATGCCATCTATTCCCCACTAACCATCAGCACTTACCACATGCTTATTGGCAGATGCGTGAACAGAGCAACCTGTCGTCTTTAAATTCGTGTCTGCGGGTTTCATCCATCCCGGTTACCCATTGTGAGGTCGTCGCCATTGCATCAACGTCGCGGCCCTGACGTTCGCGCCGGGGGCTTACGACGACAGCGCGCTGACGCGGCTGCTCAGGGCGATCCTGACGCAGCCGTGGCCGTACTGGGGCATCCTCGCACTTTCGGCGGTCGGCACCGGCCTGTCGATCTGGTTCGGTGACGAGATGATGGACGTGACCGGTCATCACGAGCGCGAGAAGGCGGCGCGGGCGACGCCCGGTCCGGCGAGGGGGCCGGAAGTCTGCACGCCATGGCCACCGGCCACCCGCATACAATCCCTTGTCGGGGATCACATCACCGACAGGGCCATGATCGTCACATCGTCTTCCGGTCGGGCATCGACATTGACATCCCGGATCGCGGCTGCAAGGGCGTCGAGCGATACCTTCTGCACGGCGGGGTCGTAGAGGGTGCGGATCAATCCGGTGAATCCGTCGAGGCCCAGGAATGCGCCCGAAGCCGTCATGTTCTCCGTCGCCCCGTCCGAATAGACGTGCAGGGTGTGGCCGGGGCCGAGGGTGGTCTGCGAGGGTTCCACCTCGAACATCTCGTCGATGCCGACCGGCAGGCCGACCGCACAGGTCAGGGTATCGATCGCCCCGCCCGGCGATTGCAGCAATGCCTCGCAATGTCCGGCGGAGGCATAGGTCAGTCGGCCGGTCGCCGGGTCGGCGATGCCGAGCCAGATGGTGACGAACCAGCAATCCTCGTTGTTGTGCGCGAGGATGCCGTTCACGCCGCCGAGAACCGCCCGGACGAACGTTCCGGGTTCGGCGGCCGCATCGACGGCCACGGTATGCGAGAAGAGACGCACGAGATCGCGCACCCGCGCCGCGTAGATCGCCGCGGGCGCACCCTTGCCGCAGGCATCGCCCATCACCAGCACAATCCGGCCCGACGGAAGCGTGAAGTAATCGTAGAAATCGCCCCCCACCTCGAATGCGGGCGCGATGATACCGGCGAGATCGCATCGTCTGATCCCGCCGCTGCCCGGCACCGAGAGCGACTCCTGCGGGCACAGCGAACGCTGAATCTCGGCGGCCTTGCGCAGATCCGTCTCGATCCGGGTGCGGTGCTGCTCCAGCAGGGCATCGGTCTCGCGGCGGTCCAGCAACTGCTTCATGCGCGCGGCCAGCAGCGGCTCCTCGATAGGTTTGGGCAGATAGTCGAGAGCGCCCAGTTCCAGCCCCTTCACGATGGTTTCCATATCCGTCAGGGCTGAGACGACGATGATGTTCAGCGGCGTTTCCGTCCGGGCCAGATCGAGGTTTTCCAGCACCTCCAACCCCGTCATCCCCGGCATCATGATGTCGAGGAATACCAGATCGTAGGTCTTCGCCGCAATCCGCTCCAGCGCCTGCGGCCCGTCCTCCGCCTCGTCGACGTCGAAATCGCCCAGCATCGACAGGATCGTGTCGAGGGTGAAGCGGTTTTCCTCGATATCGTCGACGATCAGGATCCTGTATTTCTGCATGGGTCGGTCCTTTACGTTTCGGAGGTCTGGCCGGCGTGGGCGGGCAATCGGACCGTGAAGCACGCCCCCTTGCCGGGGGTCGATGTCGCGATGATGTCGCCCTTCATCCGCCGGGCCAGTTTGCGGCTGATCGACAGGCCCAGCCCCGTGCCGCCGTACTTGCGGGCGGTCGAGCTTTCGGCCTGCTGGAAGTCCTGGAACAGTTTGGCCAGTTGCGCCTCGTTCATGCCGATACCGTTGTCGGAAATGCGGATTTCCAGCGTGTCGGCATCGGCGGCGACCGCGGTGACGGCGATCGCGTCGTCCTTCGTGAACTTGGCCGCGTTCGACAGCAGGTTGAGGAGGATCTGGCGGATGCGCGTGGGGTCGCCCCATACGTCGGGCAGGTCGGGGGGAGGGGCCCACGTGACGGTGTTGCCGTTCTTCGCCGCCAGCGGTTCGGCCATGGCGATCGCTTCCTCGATCAGGGCGGCGAGGGAATGGCGCCCGCTTTCCATCTCCATCTTTCCCGCCTCGATCTTCGACAGGTCGAGCACCTCGTTGATCATGGACAGCAGATGCCGCCCCGCCGTCTTGATGCGTCCCAGGCTTTCGGAGCGTTTCTCGGGGGACAGGCGGTCGTGGTTCTTGTCGATCACGTCGCTAAGGCCGATGATCGTGTTGAGCGGCGTGCGCAGTTCATGGCTCATGACGGCGAGAAAACGGGATTTGGCGGCGTTCGCCTCGACCGCTTCGTCACGGGCTTTCTGCGCGACCTTCGACAGGTCTTCCAGCTCCACCGTGCGCTGTTCGAGGAGCGAGCGCTCCTCCGTCAGTTCGCGCATGCTGTCGGCCTGTCGCTGGCGCAGATCGTTGAAGGACGCGACGAGCACGCCCAGCTGGTCGCCCGACTTCCATTCGATGGGCTTGTAGGCCGTTTCCCGCGCCGCGTGGAACGATCCGCGCTCCGAACTGCGCGTGACTTCGAGGATGGGCCGCAGGATCAGCTGATTGAGCGCCAGCGCCGTGCCGACGATCAGCGCCAGCGCCATGGGGATCGACGCCCACAACGTCCCGTAGAACTGCCGCCGGTTGTCGTCGCGCAGTGATTGCAGCGTATAGGTCATCGTCAGTTCGCCCAGCGTTTCGGGCGTCTCGGAGTTGCGCTCGTGGCTGATGGGAAAACGCTCGGTGCGGACGGTACCGGGGTTCGCCTCCTCCGCACCCGGGTTGGCAAGGGTGATCGAGAACGCGCTGTCGGGGTCCGCCTCGCCGTCGGCCAGCTCCATGCTCGACACTTCGAGGATATTGGGGATCAGCAGCAGCGAATCCACAATCGCCTGCGCCTGGGCGATGTTGTAGTTCCAGAACTCCCCGGACAAGGCATCCGCCGTGCTCTGCCCCACTTCCTGAAACTGCGCGACGGCCCGCTCCACGGCCTTCTGCCCCGCGTTCAGCTGGACCAGCCCCAGCCCACCCACCGTCAGCAGGACGGTCAGCGGCACGATGATGAGCAGGAATTTCACCTGCACCATCGTGCGGGACCACAGCTTGCCGATCACCGGACCAGCTCGGGAATCCAAGCTCCGTCGACCGCCTTGTTCGCGCTGACGAAGCCGGTGATGTCGCCGAACTGGTCGAAATCGACGGGGCCGGAAGCCCCCTGGTAGTTTATGACCGTGCCTTCGGACAGCAGGGTGCGGGCCTTTTCGAATTCGCCCGGATAGATCGTTTCGCCCTCGGGGCCGGAAATCGCGCGAAGACCGGAAGAAATCGCGCTCCGCTCCGCCGATCCCGCCGCCTCGATGGCCAGCGCCATCATGAACACCGCGTCGTAGGAATTGGGAACGAAGGGGCCGGAAGCCTTGATCCCGGCGGGGTCGGCGAATGCGGACCATGCCTTGAACCCCGCGCGATCCTCGTTCGACGACGAGGCGATGATGACGGTCTTCTTCGCCCCGTCCTCGCCCAGAATCTCGATGATGTCGTCGGACAACAGGCCATCGGTGCCGATGATCGTGTCGAATGCGTCCGAGGCGAGGATGTTCTTCAGGAACTCCGACCCGCTGGAGCCGTAATAGGCGAACAGGGCCACATGCTCCGACCCGCTCGCCAGCGCCTCGACCTCGCGGATGTAGTCGGGCCGGTCGGGCTGGTGCGCCTGGTTGACCGCGACCGTGCCGCCCAGCTCGACGAAGGCATCGGTGAAGACATCGGCCAGCCCGGTGTTGTAGGCGTCGTTCGCGAAGCTGACGGCGACGTCCTCGATCCCGTTCTCGTAGGCATACTTCGCTATCGCGCGCCCCTTGAACGTATCCGAAACCGCCGTGCGGAACACCAGATCGTCGTCACGCAGCAGCGTGATCAGCGGCGAGGCCGACGCGACGGACAGCGTCACCACCCCGGCGGGGATCGAGACGGAGCGCGCCTGTCGCAGGGTCGCGCTGGAGCAGGTCGGGCCGATCAGGGCGGCGACCCCGTCCTTCTCGATCAGGTCCGTGACCACCTCGACCGCCAGGTCGGCGTCGCAGGCGGAGTCGGCGAAGACCAGCCTGAACGGTCCGCCCAGCACGCCGCCCTGCTCGTTCACGTGGGCCGCCGCCAGTTCCGCCCCCTTGCGCATTTCCGCCGCCAGATCGGCGATCGAGCCGCTCAACGCGAAGGGTGCGCCGATCTTCGTCTCGGCCCGCGCATCGCCCGGCGATCCTCCCCAGAGAACGAGTGCGCCTGCCGCCATCAGTGATCTCAGCATGATATGCCCCTATTCCTTGATCAGGATCGTCAGGTGATTCCAGCCGTCGACCCGCGCGTAGCTGCATTCGTCCGCGAGGTTCTGGACCAGGAACACGCCCAGCCCCCCGATCTCGCGGTCGTCCAGTCCATGCTCCGTATCGGCCTCGGGCGTGTCGTTCAGCGGGTCGAACGCCCTGCCGTTGTCGAGGATTTCGAGCGTGTGGGCGCGCGCCTCCACATCCGCCGTCGCCCGCACCGTCACGGTGCCCGCATCGCCGGTCGGGAAGCCGTAGAAGAGCGCGTTGGACGCGATCTCCTCCATCGCGAGACGCAGCTTGTAGGCCGCCGAGGGGTCGATCCCTTTCGCCTCGATCCACTCGCCCAGCCATCCCGTCAGTTCGCCAAGGTTCTCGACCTTGTTGGGAATCGATTTTTCCGCCGATATGCCCATTGTTCTACTCCGCTACCGCTGCGCGGGCCGAGGCCGCATCGTCCGCGATCTTGAGGAATTTCTCGAACCCGCTGATCTTGAGGATACCGCGCACGTCGTCCTGCACGCTGTGCAGCACGAAGCGGTCGCCGTGCCCGCGCATCGACTTGGCGGTATAGATGATGACACGCAGGCCGAAACTGGAGACGTATTTCAGGCCCGCCATGTCGAACACGATGCGCGGTTCGCCGCCCGCGATGGTGTCCTTCACCTGCGCCTCCAGCGTCCCGGCCGTCATGCTGTCCAGATCTCCGGACAGGCCGAAGGTCGTGATTCCGTCGTCGATCGTCGTGTCAATTTCCAGAGGCATCGTCACTCTCGGTTGGCTTGGTTTGGGGGAAGACCGAAATCTCGTCGAACTGTGCGCCAGCCTTCAGGTCGGCGACGTAGGCGGTACCGTATTCCAGCCCGATCTCGTAGAGTTCCTCGAACCGGTCGAACGACGTGATCGAGATGTTGGGCGGCACGGGCGGGTGCAGCAGCAGGTCGGCGCGGTTGACCGCGTCCTGCAGGCTGGAGGTGCTGTTGAGCATCATCGAACCGGCAAGCACGTCGCCCAGACGCGGAAAATCGTCGCCCCCGCGCAGGTGCAGGCGGGTCAGGGCGGCACCGAAGGGGCCGGGCATGTCGGCATACCCTGTCCTGAGCCGCCGGTCGGTGGGCAGGCGGAACGTCACGCCGACATAGCGGCCCTCGTAGCGTTCGTGCGCCGCCATGATCGGGAAGTTGTCGGTGACGCTGCCATCGACATAGGCGCAGCCGTCGCGGATGTAGGGGGGCAGGATGCCGGGCAGGGATGCGGTCATGCGCATCGCCTCCCACGCCGGGCCGGTGGTCACCACTTCGGGCATCGCCCGGGACAGGTTGGTGACGGTCGCATGGACCGGGATCATGCTTTCCTCCAGCCGTCGTCCCTCCGCCATCTCGCGGATGGCCTGGTCGAAGCGGGTGGGGTTTATTAGGCTGTAGAGCGGCAGCGTGTACGCCTTGAACGGGTTCCGGTCGACGAAGACGGTGCGGAACTTGTGCGTCAGCTCCTCCGGCGTCTCGCCGAGGGCATACCCGATCGAGATGCACGCGCCGACCGACGTGCCGCCGATGGTGTCGATCGGGAAGTCGCCGTCGTGCAGCGCCTTGATGATCCCGCAATGGATCGCGCCGAGCGAGCCGCCCCCCGCCAGGACCAGGTTGACCGCCCGCCCCAGCGCCATGCGCGCGATCGACCGCCAGCGCCGGGTATCGCGCAGGTGCACGCGGTAGTGCCAATCCGGCTCGAAAGCCTTCCAGATGTTCAGCGAACGGGGATCGAACGCCCCCGCCCCGGTGCGCACCAGCACGAGGCCCAGATCCTTCGTGTCCCGCTTCACGAACTCGCCGAACCACCCCGGGAGCGCGCCGGTATCGTCGCGCACGGCCAGGATGAGGGTATCGACCTGCCCCGCAACCTTCTGCGCCCAGGCGATCGGATCGTCCGAGGTGACGGTGTAGAAGATGACGTCGTTCTCGCTCTCCAGCTGGGCGAACAGGTCGGAAGCCACCGCCCCGTGCAGCCCTTCGGTCGAACTCGCCAGCCCGCCGAGACGACAGAAATCGTCGCAGGTATAGCGCGTCACGCGGGCCATCCTCGCGAAGGTCGACATCATGCCGTCGAAGATCGGTTTCGCCTCGCTGCGCAGATCCTCGAAGAGGAAGATCCCGACCTGTTTCTTGATGCCGGATGCCGAGCGGTCGATGCCGGTTGCGGGCACCGGCGTCACGGCACCCAGGAAATGCGACAGGAACACCGGGTAGGCCGCGACCAGCGCATCGAGATCGCGGCGCTTCAGCGCGTAGATCAGGCAGTCCTTTTCGGCCACCAGCGAATGATCGCGGGGGCAGGCATGGAAGAAGCTGTTCCAACCCGCCACCTCGCCCCGGACGACATGGCCCCGGAACAGGTCCCCCTCTATCATCGCCAGCCGACCGGCACCGATGAAGAACACCAGGTCCGACGGTTCGCCCTCGCGGTAGATGGATTGCCTCGCGGGGATGCGCCGTGGTTCCAGCACCTCGATCAAGGCCGACATCTGTTCGAGTGGAAGGTCCCCGAGGCAGGCGAGGGATTCGACGACGGATATCTGGTCGTGGCTGTCCAAGGTATCGCTCTTCAGGTAAGCATGGAGTCTCGCGCGTTCCTCATGGTCACATGACGATCGGTGCTTCGACGGCTGACGATATCTGCCGAACTTCATAGCCCTTTCCCCGCGCCCTTGGGTAGCCTTGACTTGAAGTCCCGCCGCCCCGACAATCTGCGGAACGACGAACCCGGAGGCGGCCATGACGCTCGATATCGAAACGACGGATCGGGACGGCGCATGGATCGTTTCGCCCGACGGCAAGCTCGACACCCTGACCGCCGGACGGCTGGAGACTGTCCTGACCGAGGGGATCGCCGAACGCGGCGGTACGGTCGTGCTGGCAATGGACGGGGTCGAGTACGTTTCGAGCTTCGGCCTGCGCGTGATCCTCAAGGCGGCGAAGCAGGCCAAGGCGGCGGGCGGCAGATTATGCGCGAGCGGATTGCAGGACGACGTGATGAACGTGTTCCGGCTGAGCGGCTTCCTGAAGATCCTGGAAGTCCACCCGGATCTGGAAACCGCCCTGACGGCGTGATGCGCCGCGCCCCGGCCATGCGCCGGGATCCGTGATGACCGGGGCCTAGACATCGTGGGGCACCGCCTGCAACCGCCGCGCGAAATCGCGCAGCAGGGCGCTCTCCAGACCGGGGATGCCGCCGAGCAGATCCTCGAATTGCGCCTTCGACAGCCGCGCGATCCGCGTCTGGCCGCGCGTCGTCACGTCGAAAGGCTCCGGCAGACCCGTCAGCACGCTCAGTTCGCCCACCAACGACCCGCGCACCAGAAGAGGCGCACCGGCGGCGGCGATCGTCAGTTCGCCCGATAGCACGATGCCTAGGCTGTCGGAGGCAGTGCCCGCGCGCAGCATCACCTGACCGGGGGGCAGGAGCGCGCCGGTGGCCAGGAACCCGATCAGCTTCAGCTTCTCGACCGGCAACGTGCGAAAGGCGGGGGCGATCCGCAGGGTCGCGACCGTATCGTCCAGCGATCCCGTCATCCCGTCTTCTCCAGGAGCACGCCTTGCCCCTCCTCGATGACCGTCCCGCCGCTCACCATCAGCACGCGGTCGAACAGGCTGGCGTTTTCGGGGTATGCCAGAATGGCGATCAGACCGCCTGGCTCGTCCTTCAGCGCCTCCAGCATTACCCGTTCCCCCCGCACTCCCAGAGGCTCCAGCGCGCGGTTGAGGACGAGGATGTCCGACCGCTTCAGCACCGCGCGGGCCAGCGCGATCTTCTGGCGCTGCACCGGTGTCGTCTCCTGTCCGCCCTGTCCGATCTCGGACGACAGACCGGCCTGCACGACCCGGTCCCCGAGATCGAGTCCGGCGACCACTTCCATGATGACGTCATGGATGCGGGTGCGGCCGTCCACCGCCTCGATCCGCACCTTGCCGAACAGCATGTTCTCCAGGATCGAGGCATCGGGCGTATATTCGTCGATCTCGTAGGGCGAGAAATGCGCGTCGATCTCGGTCGCGACCGCTTCGTGCAGGGGCAGGCGGCACCCGACCATCCGCGATTGCCGTGCCTCGTCTAGCAAGCCGAGCCGGTCGCGCGGTTCGACATAGCGTAGGGCGAAGCGCAGCAATTGCGACCGGTCGCGGACATTGTCGCGCGAGAACGGCGTATTGCGCCGCGCCAGCGCGCCCAGTTCATCGCTGTCGACGAGCGGGGTGCCGCGCAGGAGGGCCGTATCGCCATCCGCCGCGTCGATCAGTTCGGTCAGGGTCGCGGCGATCCGCGTGCCCATGTCCAGCAGGTCGGGCATGATGCCCGCCCTGTCGAGCACCTTCCTGACCTGCGGCCTGAACATGAACGCTTCGAGCGCCCTCTCGTCGCGGGCCGCCGCGAAGATCAGGTTCGACGCGACCGACGCCTGCGCCGTGTAGCGTGTCCCGTCGAACGGCTCGACGAGGCCGTGGTGCACCTCCTCCTCGATCCAGAAGCGCAGGATCGCGCGGGCCTGCACGACCTTGCGCGCCATCTCGGCATTGGTCGCGGGGTCGAGATATGCCCCCAGTCCCATCTCGAACACGTCGTCGTACAGATCGAGGCGCCGGAGGACGTCGAAGAGGCGCGCATCCAGCGCGGCGGGGTCGCCCAGCCCCGCCGCCGGGAGGTCGAGCCAGTCGGCCCGGGGGTCCGTCGCGGTATTGCCCGTACGCCGCGCCTCGACCGGATCGAAGTCGTCGAACACCGCGCCGTCCGCGTCGGCCCGGTTGCGGATCCCGCTGAGCAAGGCGTCGCGCAGGGATGTCTTCGGAAAGTAGGTGCCTGCCCCGACATAGGCGATGCTGCGGTTGAACACCGCATCGGGCAGGGTCGCCATGTCCCGCCCGCCCAGAAGGATCTGCCCCTCGACCGGCGGCGTCAGGCGCGCGACCGCCGTGCCGATCATGGCCAGCGCGCGCGGATCGTCGCCGACGATGGCCAGCCGCGCCCCTTTCTCCACCCTGAAATCGGCATTCGCGACGGTGACCCGGTCAGGGCCGTCCCCCAGGGAGACGGCCCGGAACCGCACGGTCGGTTCGGGCCTGTCTTCGGCGGAGGGGCGCACCGCCTGCATCTCGGGCGCGTCCATGTCCTTGGGCGAGAAATGCATGACGACCTGGCTGTACTTGACCTGTGCGTCGATACGCTGCTGGTCCCAGTGCATCAGATCCTTGATGGGCGGCGGAGAATCGCGATACGCGGCGATGACCGCCACGAGCTGCCCCACGTCCAGCGTGCCCGTGATCACCATGTACCCGCCGAAGAGATAGAAGACGAAGGGCGTCAGATGCGTGGCGAAGTTGTTCAGGAACTTCAGCAACAGCTTCACGCGCAGGTATTCGTCGCGGATGTCGTACAGCTCGCCCAGGCGATAGCTGATATCCGCACGCTGCCAGTTCGAGCCGTCGTTCGTGCGGATCTCCGGCAGGCCCTCGACGATCTCCGCCACGCGCCCGGCGAAGGCACGGGACAGGCCCTGCCGCATCAGGTCCGGGTGCAGGAACCGGCGGCGCAGGCGCGAGATGATTCCCACCTGCAAGACGGCCAGAAGAATCGCGATCATCCCCAGCGTCGCGTTCTGCATCAGGATGAATGTCAGCGCCGTGCCCGCCTGTGCCAGCAGGAACAGCGGCGACGCGCAGGCCTCGCCGATGAAGCCGCCCAGGGGCGACACCTCGATATTGATCATGTTGGCGACTTCGGTCGGCTTCATCCGCCGGGCGTGGCGCTGCGGAAAGCGCAATACCCGGTCGACGAGCTGGAACCGCATCCGGCGCAGCAACCGTTCGGCCAGGCGGCCCTTGTAGAGGTTGATGTAGAACTTGAACCCACCGTTGATCGCGATCAGGGCCAGCAAGGCCAGGGACAGCATGGCCAGGTGCGCATAGCGGTCGAGCGGCACCCCCTCGAACAGCGTACGGCCCGGCAGGCCCAGCCATTCGACGGAAGGGATATGGATGCCGAAGAACACGGCGGGCGTGTCGGCGTAATCGTGGCTCGCCTGCATCAGCGGGCCGTTCACGATCTCCTTGGGCAGACTCAGGCTGAGATAGTAGGTCGGGATCGCGGCGAACACGACGACGGCGATCCAGATCTGCTGTCGCAGCGAATATTGCCAGATGTATCCCAGAATCGTCTTGTTCACCATGCCCCCCGTCGATCGAGCGACATTAGGGCAGTACGGCAGGCGCAACTACATACTCAATCCGAATACTGATCATTCGTTTCGTGCATAGATACGGACAAAGTGCCCTCACCCCGTTCCGGGATCGACATCCGCCCCCGCATCCGGAACGCTCGCCCTCGACGCGCTGCGTGGCTAGGGCTGTCGAGTGGACCCCTGAAAAGCCCCGCTACAGGGGAACATCGGGCGGGTCGATGTCGTCGTAGAATCCGACGATGACAAAGGTGCCCGTGCCCGATTCGTAGTAATCGTCGTCGTGATACCATCTGCCCCCGTTCGCTTCGTAGGTCACCTTCGTGGAGTCGTTCGAGAGCGACAGGTTGTCCGGTCGCGCGAAGCAGAGGCCGGTTAATCGAAGGTAGCTCGAAACCGAATTCTCGAAGCTCACCGGCATGACGAAACAGCATTTGACCGGGTGCTGGAACGTGAGCGGGTCCTGCGTTTCCCCGCAATCTCTTGTAGCCATTTCGACCGTCTGGACCTCGTATCCTAGCCCGTTCATGGTGTTCTTGCGCGCAAGGCAACTTACGTAGATTTCTTCGAGATTACGATGGTCCTCATTGCTAGTCTTGTAATCGAAATAGGGAACTCCCTTCGCCTTGACGGGATAGGTTCCCGGCTGATCGATTTCGATCGCCATATTTATGGTCTTGGCCTGATGATCCTTGTCGTCACCCGTCTTCAGGCAGAAACCGGACATCCCCGCGACAATCGAGCTTTGGTCGATGCCTTCGCTGTTTTCGAACAGAGTCTTTTTTCCATCCGAATACTTCAGGGTCATGGTCTTGACGACGATCGGACTATCGTCTTCCGCGACGATCAGAATATTCAGGTTGGTATATGAATCCGTCGAAAGGGATGCTCCGCCGATCAACACGATATTGTTCGCGATCTCGATCGAGGCGGCGGCGGATGTGACCGTTTGCGTCGTGCTCAGCTTCTCGATCTGATGGGTATCGCCATCGTCGTGTCCATGGAAGCAGAAGGTTCCCCCCTTCATGCCGACCAGATATCCATAGTTGCTGACGGAGTAGCTCTCCGCGCTCGAAGCACCGGCCGTATACAGGATGGTATTGCGGGTCTCGACCGGCAGCCCCTTGCGCGGCAGGCGAGACTGCTTACGCGTCGTCACGGGAATGTCCGCCCCGGCGATCTGTTCGTGACTGGCCGGGGAGCAGGCCGTCATGGCGAGGCTGCGCCCGTCCGCGCGGTACTCGGCGCACAGGGTATAGGTGTCGGCGGTTTCCGTCGTGAAGGGAGACGAGGAGCCGTTGACGGGCGGTTTCGGAGGCGGGGAAGCACCATCGTCGCCCGTGTCGCCCGTGTTGATCGTGTACTGGGTACTGCCTCCGTTCACGAGATAGTACAGCCGCGTCGCGTTCCTGACGCCGGTCCAGTGCAGCGTCACCGCCACCGGCCCGCCGGTATAGGCGAATTCGGGGGTGTTGCTGACGTTGTCGATGCTGGGCTCGGGGATCGCGATCTTGATGCTTTGGGAGACGTCGAGGTCGCTGCCGAGGGCAACGACGGTGAGCGTGCCGGCCATCCCCGCCGCGACCTGCGCCGTGAAGGCGAGGTCGGTGTCGGGGGTGAAGCTGCCCAGTTCCGGAACGTTCCATGTGCCCAGGATCTGCTGTTCCGTCCTGAGCTGGACCCGGCTCGCGTTCCTGACGGTCCATGACAGGGCGATCGTGCTGTCCAGTTCGACGGTCAGCGTCTTTCCGTCGCCCGCCGAGACCCCGGTGCCGTCGCTGCCGGTCGCCGTGAACCCGGTGATCTGTTGCGGCACCGTCGAAACCGTCGTCTGCGCCGAATACGTTCCGTCATTGTCACTGCCTTCCAGCGTGTAGACCGTGGTTTCGTAGACGGGGCCGTCTTCGTGCGAGCCGAAGCCGGTATCGCTCGATGCGAGGGAAGTATAGCTCCTGTCCGAGGTCAGGGTGAAGTCGATGTCCTCGTCCGTGGCCCATTGCAGGGTGGCATCCGCGCCCACGTAGACGAGCGAGGGCAAGGCGAAGAAGCTCTTGATCTTCACCGAGGACGTGTTCGGCTCCTTCGTCACGGACAGGACGGTTTCCGGCGGATCGAAGGCATCGGTACCGGGCCGGTATTCGGCGACGGTGATCTGCGCGGTGCCGGTCGTGTCGTTCACGTAGCCGAAGATCGTGAATTCGAGCACCCCGCCCGGCTCGACCGCACCGGCCGCACCGTCATCGGTGATCCTGTACGTTCTCGACGTGTCGGAATCGCTGGTCCGGTCGACCGTCTGGAGGCTCGTATCGCCCGCGAGCTGCGTGCCCGAGATCGACGTGTAGGGGGCCGTTTCCGCCGCTCCCAGCGGGATGGTGATCGTGATCTCGGATATATCGACCGTATTCGCGGTATCGTTGCGCGCCCTGACGGTCAGTGCCCCCGCCGTCTCCGTGTAGAGAACGGGGGCGTCTTTGTCCTCGCCGGAGGCGCTGATCAGGTCGTATGTCAGGGTCATGTCGCTCATGGTCATCGCCTTTCGGTCAGTCGTTGCCGGGATCGGGAAGCGTGGGGTCGAGGGTCAGCCAGCCATCCGTCAGACTCGGGGCTGGCGCAGCGGGGCGCGCGCTCTGGTCGGCGGGAAGGGTCGGGTCGCTCTGCCAGTCGCCCGCCTCCGTGCCCGTGGCCCGCAGCATCCGCCACGCCCCCGTATTCGTCGCGGGCCGGGCGATCCGCACCGCCTCGCGATCCAGCAGCAGCGGCCCGACCTGCATCGAGAGCATCATTCCCGACAGGCTGTCGGCGACGAGAGTGTCCGGCAACCGGCGCGAGACGCGGGGCAGGATGCCGCTCGTCACGCTCATTGCGCCGCGCGGATCGACGATCAGGGTGGCATAGGCCGAGCCGGTGGTGTCCAGCGCCACGCCGCTCGGGACGCTCGTGGCGGCGGGCGACACCTCCAGCCATGAGCCATCGGCCCCCGCGCGCAGGATATAGTCCGACTGCGCCCCGTCGCCGGAGGGGGGATGCACCGCGTTGAACACGGTGTAGTCGCTGTCGCTGAAATAGCCCGCGATACCGTCATGGCGCAGTTCGCGGCCCCCGATCCGCAGATCGAAGCGCAGGGCCTCGACGCCGCCGCTGTTGAATTTCAGCGTGTAATCGGCCCTGGAAAGATCGACGGGGTGGGAAAGGTCGACGGAGCCGGAAAGGTCGAGATCTTTCCAGTTTTTGAAAATTTCCGAATAGGACTGGTCGCTCAGGGGCAGGCCCTCCAGTTCCAGCTTCAGGTTGGTGCGCACCACCGCGAAGGGGCGGCCGGTGATATTGGCCAGAC
This sequence comes from Prasiola linearis, assembly GCA_032356305.1. Taxonomy (NCBI): domain Eukaryota; kingdom Viridiplantae; phylum Chlorophyta; class Trebouxiophyceae; order Prasiolales; family Prasiolaceae; genus Prasiola; species Prasiola linearis. The sequence continues at coordinate 12,996 of JAULKR010063326.1, read as the reverse complement.
CGTCGGTGGCATCGTCATCCGCAGGCGCGAAGTGCCAGCCCGCCTCGTCCATCACCCGCATCATGTCCTGCAACGCGAGGGCGGGCTGGTCCTGTTGCAGGATGCCGTTCACCAGATCGACCAGATGCCGGTTTGCGGCGCCGTCATCCTCGATACCCGGCAATCCCGCCCCCGGTGCGCTGTCACCGCCCGGTGCGGGCAGCCATTGCACGGTATCGCCAGCGGGTGACACGAAGGGTTGCAGCGACCCCAGCAGCGCGCCCTCCGCCCCGTAGACCGCAAGGGCGCGATCCGCATGGTTGGCCATCAGCCAGCCGCAGACGGGCGAGCCGCCGGGCAGCAGATCGGCATCCTTCGTATCGTTCTGCGCATCGACGAAGCGCAGGCTCAGGCGCGATGCCTGCACCAACCGGGGCGGGGCCGGGATGGAGGAGACATCGGGCAGATCCTCCCGCGCGCAGGCATGATAGGCGCGTGGCGGCAGGATCGGGTTCATCGATGGCGGGGGCTTGTCCGGGTCACCGGTGGGCGTGCCGTTCGCCAGTCTCAGGTTTTCGCTCAGGCCGAAGGCGCTCAGCACCCGAAGGTTGCGCACCGACAGGAACCCCTCACGCAGCGGAAAGAAATAGGGCCGTTCCGGGTCATCATCGGATGCCGCCATGGCGGTATTCTTCGACGGCCATGGCACACCCTGGTCCTGCTGGCGAACGATCCGCGCGACGGAGATATGCGGCAGCGCGGTCGTGCCGTTCAGGGTGACCGCGACGGGCCGGGTTCCGGGGGCGACGTTCACGGCGGTATCGCGCATCACGAAACCGCTCGTGAGGCCGTCGAGCGACTGGCCGAAGATGTCCAGCCCGGGGAACGTGTCCTGCCGTGGCTCCCCGGATTCCGCCGGGGCCACGGCCCGGGCATAGCGGTCGAGGCGCGCGGCCAGCGTCTCCCCGGCATTGGGCGCGAGATAGGAGCGGCCCGTATAGGAGATCGTGGGCCAGTCCTCCTCCTCCTCCGGGGCGGACCAGCGGTAATCGTGGCCGTCGAACACCCAGCGAGACTGGTCGGCCGCATAGGCATTGTTGCCGTTCGCATCCGGCCCCGCCGTCGCCGTGCTCGTCGGAGCGTACCGGACTTCCCAATCGAGAAAGAGCGGAACCCATGGCTGTTCCCATGCCTGCGTACCCGGCGGCAACGCGCTTCCTTCGGCTTTCAGGGCCGTATCCACGCCCTGATTGGCCAGTTTCAGCGCGATGTCGGGTATGCCTTCGACGGGGCCGGCAAAGGTATCGTCGACCGGAGCGATGGCATCGCCCGGCTGGCACAGGACAAGGCGCGGCGGGGCGGGATGCAACTGGCCCGCCCCCGCGACCACGATTGCAGGATCGCGGGGCGCGAAGAAATGCGGCAACGCTTCGGCGCGCAGGTCCTGTGTTTCGGGGTCGAAGTGATTGGCCAGATATGCCGCGATCTGCGGTGCCGCGGCCCCGCCGGTGGCTGCGGGAACCTGCGCGCGCAGCGAGTCGACGCTGGCCATCTGCGCCATGACCTCCAGCAGATAGGCGGCGACGGGCGGCGACAGCACGCCGTCGATCCCGACCAAGAGTTCGTTCGCGTCGGTATCCTCGCCCAGGGTCATGGCTTCGGGCGCGCCGATCGTGGATGCTCCGGTGGTGTCGAGCTTGTAATAGGCGTTTTCGAGCTGGGTCTTATACGGGTCCAGAGTGGGGACCGTGCCGCCCCCTTCCACATACCCGGTGATCGCCTGTTGCTGCCACCACAGGCTGTAGAGGCGCATTCGCATCGACTGGAGAACGCGGGTTTCGGCATCCAGCCGGTTCTGGGTCTGGTTCAGGGATGCCAGGGCTTCGGCCTGTTCGGGTGTCGGAGCGGTCGATGCCCCCTTGATCTTCGGCAGGATTTTCCAGCGGAATCCCCCGGGGGAGGCCATGTAGGCCGTCCGCTTGATGCGCTCGTTCAGAAGCGCGACCCCGCCCGGTTCGTCAAGAAGATGCAGGGCGTTGTTCTGGACCGCATCCAGAGCGAGGATCGTCGGCGCGAGCCGGTCCGGATCGGTTTGCGTGGAGGCGTGCCTTATCTGGTGGGCCGCGATCGCGCTGACGCCTTCGGCGGTCGCATCCGATATGGCGACCGACACGTTGGTATTGACCTTGTTTGTGTTCTTGAACGTTGCGGGGGGCGTGAAGGCAGCGTCCGGGTTCCACGCGACATGCGCCAGCCCGGCCTGCACCGCCGTTGCCCGGGGCGCATCCCCGGCGGGCATGATCCAGCCGAGATCCGGCGCGATCCCGTAGCTTTCGCCCTCGGCGGCGTGCTCGGGCAAATCCTCCGGCTCCAGCGTCTTCCATGCCGTATCGGAGGCCAGCGGGTCCGCGCTGGCGGATGAGAACCATCCGGTCACGGCATAGCTGGGCGTGCCCGCGCCGATACCGGTTTCGCCGTCCTCGCCGGTCATGTCGTCATGGAACGAGAAGACGCCGTTCACCCCCGGCTGGAAGGCGGCGAACCCCAGATTGCCGGGGCCGACGACGCGCAGGAACATCTCCTGTCCATCGTCTTCCACCGGCGCGTCGGTCCATTCCGACAGGGTCATGCTCCGGCCCAGCCCCTTGACCGAAACCGGGGCGCCGGTCGGGTCGGGATCGTAGAAGGGGTCCAGATAGGGGGCTTTTCCGTCACCGGTATCGTCGCCGAGGCTGTCGCTGGCAATCACCCAGGCTTTCGTGGACGTGCCGCCCTGTCCGTCGGGCAGCGTGCGCGTGACGAGCCAGCGATTGGGGACGAGCCGAAAGGCATCGCGGATGTCGCCTCCTGTCCCGTCGCCCCCCGTCCCGCTCCCATGGCGCGCGGAACTGAAGGCGCGCGGCAGGGTCCAGTGCAGATACACCCCGGCGCGCGGCGGGTTCTGCGCGTCGCCGTCGAGCAGGGAGACGGGCTGGGGCGAGGTGTAGGTGTTCAGTCTGGCATAATCGAGGGGCTGACGGTCCCAGCCCATGCCGTCATTGTTGTCGGAGACGACGAAGGCCCGCAGGTCCATCGGAACGACAAGGGTTTCGGATGGTGTGCTCATGGTGCTGCCCCTTCGGATGCCGCGCGGAAGACCATGCGCTCGGGCACCTTGATCAATTGCAGTGCGAAATCGCCGGAACCGAAGTCTTCGGTTCCGAGCGCTTCGGCCATCGCCCCCGCCATCGCGGCGACATCGACCACGCCGGTACCCGGATCCACGGGCGGCGCGACCGGAGGGATGCCGGGAATGACCGTGCCGGTCGCGCCGGTCGCGTCGGTGCCGTCGTACCGAAGCTCGACCACCATGCCATCGGGTGCCGCCGGGCCGGGATCGGCATCCTGGAATCCGAAATGCAGTCCCTCGTGGGGTTCGTCGATCTCGATCCAGTCCGGCGCACCGACGGTCAGGCACAGCATCACGGAGGGCGAGAGGCGGGTCATGCGGGCCAGCGGCAACCTGTAGCTGCGCTCATCCGCATCGTTCTGATGCTGAAAAGCCTTGATCTCCAGCCCCGGCCATCCCGCGACGGCGGCGGAGCGGAGCAGGCACCCCGCCATCGCCACGGGCGTGGGCACCTCCGGCGCGGTGCCTTCCTGTCCCGTCCCCTCGCTCAGCAGGGCGGCTTCTTCCCCCAGCAACGCGGCCCGGCGTTCGAGACCGGCTTGCCGCGCCTGCGACAGGAACGTGCTGCGCAGCACCGCGTGCAGGGCCGTATCCTGCGACCCGGAAATCCCGGCGGCGAGCGCACCCTGAACCAGGGCGATCTGCCAGTTGGGGTCCACGTAGAACGCGCGAAAGCTCTCCCTGGGCAGCAGGGCGCTGTCCGCGACCAATGTGTTGTAGGGCACCCCCTCCAGCAGCCACAACCTGCCCAGAAACGACAGGATGCCCCGGCAGTTCTGCATGGTCCACTGGATGAACCGGTCCCGGACGGATTGCTGCTCCAGCGCGGTGCGCAGCATGTCGGCGGTCATCACGCCCTGCGCCGCATCGCGGGCATCCTGAAGATCGGCCTGGAGGTCGGCGGCGAGGACCGCCGGATCGGAAAACCCCTCGCTCAGCGTGTCGTAGAGGCCGCTGCGCAGGGTGTCCATGAAGCGGCGCACCGCAACCGGCGCATGGGTCAGCGCCTTGAGATCATCCAGATACTCGATCTGCTGCGCGGTCAGTGCGGAGAGGTCGAAACCCTCCCGGTTGGCGGCATGGACGAGCGCGGTGAGCATTCGAAACCCGCCGATCTGCCACCTATTCAGCGCGCCCATGAAACTGCCGGAGGACAGCGCCATGAGCCGCCCGGTCTCGAAGGCGGTCGCATAGGACAGGTCGAACGTCCCGCGCGCGTCGTCATAGATCGCCAGTTCGGCGCTGGTCAGCGGCACGAAGCCGTTCTTCCAGGGCAGGGAAGCGGGCACCTGCGGCACGAAGGGGCCGCGATACCAGCCGAAGGTCTGCTCCCCCTGACGGGTGCGATAGGCGCGCGGCACGTATCCGGCCCCGATCTTTCCGGCGGCATACGCGGCGGCATCGTCTCCGGGGGCGGGCGGTGCGCTCACGGGCATGGTCAGCGTCAGCGCCCCGCCGTCCTCCGGCGCGAGGCCGCGCATCAACTGCACGAAGTTCTGCCCGGTTTCCGGCAGGGCCGTGAATCCCCAGGCGGCGAGCGAGACCATCCGCACGCGCGTCTTCTCCACTGGGACGCCCGCGCCGTCATCGGCCAGATACTCCGTCAACCCTTCGAGGGAGACCAGATGGACGACGTTCTCCTCGGCCCGGACGGGGGCACCGCCCGATCGGGGCGGCTGGGGCAGACGATGGGCGGTGAGCACGGAGTAGACCGCGAGGTATTGAGCGCAGGCGCGCCCTCCATGTCCGCATCGGCATCCAGCGCCCCGCCCAGGGCCTTGGACCCGATATTGACCTCCCGCACCGACCCCAGCAGCCGCAGCGCGCCCTGCCTCGGGACGACGACATTGAAGGTCTCGCCGGAGATTTCGACGATCTGGATTTTCGGATCGTCGGTGATCGCCGAGAGGATGTCGTCGCCGTCATCCTCCGGGCGATAGCGGGGCAGATGACGGTATCGGCGGGGCCGTCCGCCGGCTGGTCCCCGAGGGTGCTCAGCGAGATGGTGGACAGCCCCGTCGCGGTATCCGTCACCCCCGCCTGCGTCCCGATGGAGGGCGTCAGCACCTCGCCCTTGCGCAGGACGATCAGGGCCATCCACGGCGTCTCGCCGCCCGCGTCCCCCTCCCAGATGCCGCGTTCCCACGGCAATGCCCGGTGCGCGAGCGTGATCTGGGGCAGGACCGACCCGAAGACCCCTTGCGCGTTCTTCGGGGGGAAGACGGAATGCACCTCGTGCGGCAGGATCGAGAAGCGCGGGGCCGTGACGACGAATTTCTGCGTCTTCGTCTGGTTCTCGTCCGCGTCCTCGCCGTTCAGGGCACCGCTGGTCCTGAACGTCTGGGTGACGTTCAGCGAATAGCTGCCCGCCCTGAGCGGCGGCAGATAGGTGTCGATGAAGCGGATCTGGCCCTCGTCGATGGCCTCGGGCCGGGCCGGGGCGTCGATGGCGGGCTGCGGGAGGCTGGCGGTCATGTCACGTTCCTTCCGTTTGAGCTTTCCGCAAGAGCCATGGGCGCGGCGCGGAACGCGCCCGACGGGGTCGCGGCCATCGCCGTCAGCGCGCCGTCGGCCCCCGCATCAATGCCCATTTCGGCCAATGCGGCGAAAATATCCGAGCGGCTCTGCACCCGGTCGGGGGCCATCGTGTCCGCGATGTCCTGAATGGTGTCCGGCGTGCGGACCGGCGCCCCGGTGGTGGCCGCTTCCGCCGCCGCATCGAGGGGAAGCCATCGTTCATCAATCCCGCCACTGTCGTCGTTGTAGCCCAGGGCATCGAGGATGCTGAAGGCGGGCGGGCCGGTCAGCGCATCATGGGGCGCGACCCGCACATCGGGCGCCCCGCTCAGGACATCGGGCACCATTTCCGGCGCGACGCGCGGCTGGCCGTCGTCCTTGGGCGACCATAATGCCGTGGGCAGGCCCGTGCGTCCCGATGACAGGGTCCACGCCGCGCTGTCCATGGCGGTCCCGTCCGGATCGAGGATCGAGATTTCATGCGTGCTTTGCGTGATCGCGGCATCCATCGGAGACACGCCCAGGGCCGTTCCTTCGGCATTCACCACCGGCTCGCCCCCCGCGAGCGACAGCGCCATCACCGGCACGGGGGAGGAGGTCGAAAAGCTGAACAGGGCGGGGCGGACGTACCAGATGGTGTCCCCCTCCGATTCGACCGTCCGGACCAGTCCCCCCGTCAGGGCGATCTGGATCAGATCCACATCCGGCTGCGCCGTCTTCATGGCCTTTGCGTCGTCGTCGCCCGACGGTGCGGCGGGGGGCAGGTTCGTCGCCGCGAAATCGCTCCATCCCACCACGTCGTAAGGGGCGGCCTTGGCCGCGCCGAAGGAGATCGGCACCTCGATGAACCAGAAGTCTATCGCCACGTCGCCGCCGAACTCGGGCGACCAGACATCGAAGGTGCCCGATGCCTCCAGCCCGACCGAAACCGACGCGCCGAACATCGACACCGTGTAGCTGGCCCCGGCGCAGACGGCCATGTCGGCCTCGAAATAGAAGGGCTGCCAGTAGAGGATGCAATCGGCATCGCCCGTGAACCACATCTTGCAGCCGATGGCATGGGCGACCACGTCGAACTCGCCCCCCGCCATGATGTTGGACGTGGTCAGCGCGAAATAGGCATCGCCCGAGACGAGCACGCCGACGCTGGCCCCGTAGGAGAACGACAACCGGTTGACGACCGGGTAATGCGCGGGCGGCGTGTAAAGGCTGGAATACCCGCCGAGCGAGGTGACGAAATCTCCCGCATGGGGGCTGTCGCCCCACCACGCATACATGCCGAAACCACCCGATACCGAGATGTTCGGGTCGATCACGAAGGAATTGGGGCTGAGGGATGCCGCGACGATCAGCTCGCCCTGCCCCATGTCCACCACCAGTTCCACGCCCAGCTCGCCATAGGCGAAATGCCGGTCCGTCGCCTGGGGCAGGGCCACGGTGGACAGGCCCACCAGCCCGATCTCGAAATCGTTGCCGAAGGCCACGTTGAACAGCGCATCGGTATTGACGATGTCGTAGGTGGTCCATTTCAGCCCGCCCGCAAACCAGTAATCCCCGCGCGAGGGGGCCATGTAGGCCGCCATGCTCGCGACCTGCTCGCCGGGCGAGGTGCCCATGGCATCGGTCCCGTCCAGACCGGCGACCAGCGGATAATCGGCGACGGCGTCGATATCGGGCAGGGCGATGGACCGGTTGTACCCGAAGCCCGCCGACAGCCCCTTGATGAAGAAGGCGGGAACACCCCCCAGGGGCACGTCCAGCATCCCGAAGAAGAACATCGAGGGTTGATCATCGGTCGAGGTATAGGCTCCCATCGCCTGCAGGCTCAAACGCCATGCGGAGACGAGCGCCATGCCCTCGTAATCGGTCGGATCGTTGTCCTCGTCGATCAGCAGACTGCCCGACAGCGCGACCGGGCCTTCCTTGAAGGTGATCGAGGCCCCCTCCAGCCCGAGATCGTAGGTCGACAGATCCGTTAGCGAGGTGAAGGGAATGCCGAGCGACAGGTCGATCAGCTCCACCGTCAGGCCGACCGCGCTGCCCCCGCCATCAATGGTGAAGGTGCCGGTATAGGTGTCGTTGACCCAGCCGATGCCCAGACCCTTGACGAACAGCGGCCCGAAGCTGGCCTGCACCGGGAACCAGACCGTCTCCGTCTCCGCGTCGTTCTCGTCGTAGAGTTGCACGACGACGGCTTCGCCCAGCACATAGGCACCGCTGGCCGAAAATACCGGGTTGACCGCATCCGTCTGGTCCGTGGCCGCATTGCCGCCCTTGCCGGTGCCCGAGGATACCATATCGGCGGCATAGACGTTGTCCCCTTGGGTGGCGGTGTTGTCGTAGCCGGTGCCCATGGGAATGCCCATGGCATCGCACCGCGCGGCCCCGCCCAGCGACCAGACCAGCCGGTCGTCTCCCTGCGCACCGGGATCGAAATCGACCGCTACCTCGCCGCGAAGCTCTACCCCGCCCAGTACGAAGCCCGCGATGTCGACCAGCGGTGCGGCCTCCGTGCCGATATAGTCGAGGCCGACGGAGTTGAGCGCGAAACCGAGATGAAAGTCGATGTCATCGTCTTCCGGACCCTGACGCACGAACAGGAAGGAAAGACCGGGATCGAGCAGGGCCATCGGATTGCCCGCCTGCGCCACCGAGCGCGCGACCCAGGCGGTATCGCCCTCCTCCCCGGTCAGCCACTTGCCCAGTTGCAGCGTCAGTTGCGGTTGCGTGGCATTGGCCCCGTCGGCGGGCAGGTTGGTCGCGGGGGTGTCCGCATCCCCTTGCCCCGACGTCGCGGCGGGGTCGGCGGGAACCGTGCCCAGGGCGAAATCGGGCAGGCGCACGTTGATGCCGTAATCGGTCGTCCCCGCCAGATCGCCCGCGCCATCGACGGCGGTGACGTAGATGCCGCCCTCCCGGATCGGTACGAGCGGCTCCTCGCGCGATGCCAGAAGCTCCAGCCCGTGGAACACCATGGTCAGCGCGATGCTCTTCAGCGCCTGGGCGGGATCGTCGGCTTCGGCCAGATCGGTCGACAGCGCCGCCAGAGTGTCCTGATCGACGCAATAGGAACCGGACGGGTCGGATGGTTCCTTCAATAATCCGAGCGCCTCGAAGACGAGGCCCGGCGTGATCGTGCTGCGGGTCGAGAGCAGAGCCTTCAGCCAGGCATCGACGGCTGCCACCTCCAGCGCCTCGTTGACAAGGACGAAAGCCCCCGCTTCGAGCGCATCGGCCAGCGTCGTGAAGGTGGCAACTCGCTCGGCGGTGCCGTCCTCCGCCGTGTTGAGGAAGTTGAGGCACAGGCCCGACCCTGCCGCGCCCTCGCCGAGGGCCAGCGTCCCGACGACCTGCACCGTGTCGAAGGACATGTCGTTGTAGTTCAGGGCACCGGGCAGGGTGATGGCCGCCGCGATCTCGGCGGGCGTATCCGCGCCGCACAGGACCACGTCGCCGCCATCGGCTTCATCGAGACGGAGCGCGGGCAGGAATGCGGAAAGACTGATGGTGGCGGCGGTAGCGGATTGTGGCGGTGCAATCCCGGTGGAATCGGAGGTTTCCGTCGCCGCTCCGGCGGCTTGCCCCGATGAGGCCGGGGCCGGAAACACGAACGACGTCGACAGGCCCAGCCCGGCATAGCCGGTTTCGGCTGAGGCCGACGGGTCCGACAGGACGAAATAGGTTTCCGTCCTCCCCCCGATCAGCGGCACGGGATACCATGACAACCCCGCGCCCCCGGGTGCGGTCGTCCGCAAGCTCGGCGGCGGGTCCTGTTTCGAGGACAGGATATGGTCGCACAGAGCCAGGACGGGCCCGGGCTGGTTCGGAATCCGGGAGATCCCGTTCGCCCAGGGAGCCTCGAACCACTCATCGACGATCCCGGTCGTCCCGTCGCCATTGTCGACGAGCAGACCCATGATCCCGCCGATCTGAGCGACCCAGGCATTCAGCTCATCGGTTTGAAAATACGCCATGGACCCCTCCGGTCGTTATGTCGATGTGCCGTCGATCCGTGCAGACCACGGCGGTCGAATTATCGAATTCGATGTGAAATGCCCGATTCCCCGACTACGGGATCGTTCTGCGAGACCGAAGAAGGACCGGAATCGGGATCGGTGCAATTCATGGGAAAACTCCGTGGCTGTGACGGGCAGCAATCAATGCCCCGTCTTCAGGTTCCGAATTCCTGAACCCCTTTTCCCACGTATTCGGATTTCCTTGATCCGTGTAGAGCGTAATTTAACATACAGTGTATTCGCCAAGCGAATAACCCATAGAAGAAGTAATGAATACAGTATCTTGAATGTAGTTAAGCGCTTCGTTGAACGGTAATCATGTATTTCTCGACAGGGTGCCAAGCACCAGAACGACCTTCGTGCTGGACGTCGGTCTATCGAACCATCACGATCTTCGTACCGAGGTCATCCGCGACCTCGACCCGTGCACCATCCCCCCGTTACGGCAGGGAGGCTGAGCTTCTTCGCCAAGGCCAAGTAGGCACGATCCCTCAGGCTCAGTCCCTTCGACTTTGTTGCCGAACGGAGGAGGCCGCTCTCGACGGCATCTTGCTCACCGAACGGGCTGGGGGCGCTTGCGATGATGCTTTACGTGGCACACATTCAGTTTATTTCATCTTCGTCGAGAAGGTCTTCGGCCTTGCTGTCGTCGGGTTCTACCTCTGCGGCTTCGTCCGGTTTGGCGATGTGGAACAACGCATCCCCTTCGCGGACGAGCGGCAGGGTCGCGGCGCCGATGACGATGCCGTTCTTCGTCGCGCGCATCTCGATGCCTGCCCCGCCGAAGGGGCTGGTGACCGACCCCAGAAGGTCGCCGATCTCGACGATCTCGCCGATTTTCCGCTCGGCATGGAAAATTCCGCTCGCGGGGGCGCGAAGCCACGAACTGGAGGACAAAACGATGATCTTCCCGGAGGGAGGCGGCACGCCCTCGCGATCGAGCATGTCGAGGTGGCGCATGACGTTCAGGATGCCGCGCAGCGCGACATCGGCGGTATCCGGGTCGATCCGCAATCCCTCCCCGCCCTCGAATAGCAGGACATCCACGCCCTTCTTCCGGGCCGCATGGCGCAGGGATTTCGGGCGCAGCGCCGCATGCAGCACGACCGGTGCATCGAAGGCCCGGGCCAGCGCGACCGTTTCGGGGCGCGTCGGAGAGATGCGCATCTGCGGCAGGTTCGTGCGGTGAATCGCGGCGGAATGCATGTCGATCCCCCAATCGGCCTTCGCGACGATCTCGGCCATGAAGATCCGCGCCAGCCGCGACCCCATCGACCCCTTGCGATGGCCGGGGAACGAACGGTTGAGGTCCTTGCGGTCATGCAGGTAGCGCGAGCCGCTCATGTAGCCGATGGTGTTGACGATGGGCACGACGATCAGCGTGCCGCGTATCGCCGCTATGTCCAGCGTATCGAGCAACTGCGCCGCGACCGCCGTGCCGATGATCTCGTCCCCGTGGATCGCCCCGCTGACGAACAGGGTCGGCCCCGCCTGCGCGCCGTGCAGGATTTCGGCCCGGAGCGAGAAAGCGGACCCGTCGGGGAAGTGCGAGACGGGAATTTCGACGCGCTCGCGCGTGCCCGCAGACACCGATGCGCCGCCGATGGCAAAGGCTGCGCGCGGTTCAGACATTGCGCGGATCGTGGCCCAGCGGCGGATTGCCCGCCTCGTAGCGACGCTCGATCAGGTCGATGATCTTTCCCGCGATGTCGATGCCGGTGGCCTTCTCGATCCCTTCGAGGCCGGGCGAGGAATTGACCTCCATCACCTGCGGTCCCTGCTTCGAGCGCAGGAAATCGACGCCGCAGACGTTGAGACCCATGGCCTTGGCCGATCTCAGCGACAGCGCCTTTTCCTCGTCGCTCAGGTCGATCAGCTCCGCACTGCCGCCGCGATGCAGGTTGGAGCGGAAATCGCCCTCCGCGCCGGTCCGCTCCATGGCCGCGACGATCTCGTCGCCGACGACCAGCACGCGGATATCGGTGTTCCCGGCTTCCTCGACGAATTCCTGCACCAGCACGCTGACATTCTGGGCGTTGAATGCCTGTATCACCGATTTTGCGGAGCGGTCGCTCTCGACGATGCCGACGCCGATGCCCTGCGTTCCCTCCAGCGACTTGATGATGGCGGGGGTGCCACCGACATGGGACAGGCTTTCGCTGACCAGCGCGCTGGAATAGGCGATGGAGGTGTGCGGCATCCCGACGCCGACCGAGGACAGCACCTGAAGCGCGCGCAGCTTGTCACGGGAACGTTCGACCGGGATCGACCCGTTCAGGACGTAGACGCCCTTCATCTCGAATTGCCGCAGCACCGCGCAGCCATACCCGGTAATCGAGGCCCCGATGCGCGGGATCACCGCATCGTAGTCGAAGACCGGGTCCTTGTCCCATACCAGTTCCGGCCCGTCGGAGGTGACGTTGATGACGAAGCGCAGGGTGTCGAGAATATCGAGCGTGTGCCCGCGCTCCTGCGCCGCCTCGCGCAGGCGCTTGTGGGAATAGAGGCGCGGATTGCGCGCCAGCATGGCGATTTTCATGGAGATTTCCGATCCTGCAAAACGATCCGCGACCATTCCGCGATGAAGAGTGAACGCATCACGGGCCGGATCGTTCGGTTCGCCGCGCGAAACTATCCTTCCTTTTTATCTGACAAGATCTCCGGACCATCACGACTTTCATGCCGAGGTCATCCGCGACATCGACCCATGCACCATCCCCCATTACGGCAGGGAGGCCGAGCTTCTTCGCCAAGGCCAGGCAGGCACGATTCCCCAGACTCAGGCCCTTCGACTTGGTCGCTGAACGGAGTAGGCCGCTCTCGATGGCATCTTCCTCTCCATGAGGATGGACCGTCAGGCGCAGTTTCTCCACCAGCGCTCTCGCCTGGTCGGGCGCTGCGCCCTTCTCAGTCACCTTGGCTACGATCTCGTGCAGGTTGACGGAGGAGATGACGGCATCGCGCAACCATTTGCGTGACCAGCTTTCTTTATGCCGAGAGAACGACGCAACATGACAGGTAGCACCATGCGGCCATTAGGAAGAACACTGACCTTCATGTTTATATCTCTTTTAAACACACACGGGGTATTTTCCAATGTAGTATCTATAAAATAAAACTGACCTATATATAAGTACGATCACATTTTATCAGTGATAATGCATAATACATGACTGGTATCAAAAACCAGATATTTGCAAACTGTCCAACAAACGCTCGTTTTATGGAATGACGGTGTAATAGTCCGAAAAGTATTGCTCGGATGACTAACCGGACAACTTGATTGTTGGACAGCTTGTCGGACATAAGAGGCCG
>JAULKR010063215.1:0-11327 GCA_032356305.1 Prasiola linearis | reverse complement strand
TGGCGACCCTGCAGCCGAACCGCGGCATCGGGCTGTTCCTGCTCGGCGTGGTGCCGCTCAAATGGATCGCCATCGCGGTCGTGGTGCTGGAACTCGCCTTCTCGCAGGACCCGACGCATCTGGGCGCCGCGCTCGCGGGCGTCGGCTTCGCGAAGGCGCAGCAGGCGGGCATTCAGATCGGCTCGCCGCTACGCGCGCTCTTCCAGCCGCGCCGCCGCCGCGTCTCCCGCGACGAGCCGCCGCCGCGGCGCTCGCCCACCATGGGCCGCGCCTCGTCCTCGCGCCGCTCTGATCCGAAACCGAAGTTGGACGTGGACCGCATCCTGGACAAGATCCTGGAAGACGGCTACGACAGCCTGACGCCAGACGAGCGCCGCGCGCTCGACCAGGCCAGCCGTGACTAGCCGCCGGGCTCGCCCGGAGGCCGAGAGCGGACCCCGGCGCCGCAGCGCAGGCGCGCGCCTCGGGAACGTCGTGTTCTGGGCGGTGGAGCTAGCGCTCGTGCTGCCCGTCGCCGTGGGCGTGCTGGCGTGGTGGCTGCGGCCGGGGCCGTTCTGGTGGGCGCAGATCGTGGCCGTCATGCTGCCCTACGCCGCCTGGGCGCTCGCGGCCTGGACGCTCGTGCCGCTGCTGGGCCGACGGTGGCGCGTGCTGACGGTCCACGCGCTCCTGATCGGAACTGTGCTCTGGCGCGCCGCGCCGCTCGCTGCGGCGCCGGCCGCGCCCGACGCGCTCGCCGAGGATGACGTGCTGCGCCTCGTCACCTTCAACGTGCCCCAGCAGGGACCCAGTCGCGAAGCCCTCGGCGACTCGATGGTGGCGTTCGTGCGCGACGCCAAGCCCCACGCGCTGGCGCTGCAAGATGCATGGATCTTCGATGAGTCGCCCACGCACCGCACGGAGCGCGGCATCCAGGTCTCGGCCGTGGAGCGGGCGCTGCCCTACTCCGCGCGCCTGCCGGACCATCTCGCGCTCGCGCCCGGCTGGCGCCGCCCGGGCACCGGTGTGCCGTTGCTCTCGCACCGCGACCTCTCGGTCGTGCGTGAGGAGGCCATCCCGATCGGTCTGGGCACCGACGACGTGACCTCGCTGGCGATGCGTGCCGAGATCGAGTGGCAGGGCCGACGGTTTGCGCTCTACAACACGCATCTGCGCTCGTTCGGCGAGGACAAGCCGTGGCAAAACCCGGCGATCCGCGGCGGCACGCTCCGGGAGCGCCTGCGCGCGGCCGTCCCCTACCTCCGCCACTACCGCGCCGTCTACGCCGCGCGCGGCGCCGAGGTGGACGCGCTCGCCCGCATCGTTGCGGCCGACTCGCTGCCGGCGCTGGTCGTTGGGGACCTCAACTCCACGCCCGACAACTGGTCGGCGCGCCGCCTGCGCACCGCTGGCACGCCGCGCACCGACGCGCAGCGCATGCACGGACGCGGCTGGGGCCAGACGTATCACGCCCGCCGCCCGCTCGTCCGCATCGACGTGGTCTACGCCGACCCGGCCTTCGAGGTGCTGGCCGCGGAGACCGCCGCCGTCGGCTTTTCGGATCACCGGCCGCTCCGCGTCTGGCTCCGCTGGCGGAATGATGAGTAACGAATGGAGTTCAGCCGCCGCAGGAGACGGCGACGAGCAAAAGTCTACGTCAGCTCGATGCAACACCGAAACGCGTCTCGGTGCGGTCGGTCTGCAAGGACGGGGCACACCGCGCGGGGCGAACGGAGTGGAACCCCTGGACGACCGGAGCGCCCTCTCGATGGATGCCAGATTGCCAACCCAGAGCGGAAGCCGGCGAACTGACGACCGAGACGGGCCGGCAACTGCGAGGTTAGCGCTCCAAGACCAGCCCACGTCGCGTGACGGATAGGCGGTAGGCGTACCGCTTGTGGCGACCCCTCTGTCTCGAACGCTTCGGCTCCCTCCCGTCTAGAAAGCCCCCAAATAGAGAGATTGGAGGACAAGCCCGACGGGGATTCTCCGGCGACTTGATAGACTCCGAAGCGCCTCGTGGGTGGCATTGTGGCCAGAGTCAGATGGCTACTGCGGCGTCAGCACCAAGCCATTAGTGGGGGCGGTGCCGGTCAGGTCCAACTCGATGCGTCCGGGAGTCGCCGTGCCCGACCCCTGGATGGAGTAGGTCGTCGGTTCAAAACTTGCTTCGCAGGGGCTGCAGCTGAACGAGAACGCGCCGTCGGCGCCATAGGTAACGCGGGCGTTGCCGCCTCCACCCACACCGTTAATCGAGGGGTTGTCGTTTTCTGCCGGACCGTCTACGACGAGGTAGGTGAACCTGACGGTGGACGCGCCCGGCGTAAGACCCTCGTCGCCAAAGTCAAATGTGAAGCGGCCGCTGCTGGCGTTCTCTGGAACTCTCTCGCCTACGTAAACGCCAGAGATGAGGGTGGCGTCGTTGTCGTCGGGCTCGTCGGCGTTGGAATCACAGCCGACGGCGGCGAGGACGAGGGCGAGAAGGGTGAAGGTGCGCATAGGTGGAATAGCCGGTACACTCCCTGATCGAGATCTCTCCCAACAGCGGCTCACGCGCGGTGAGGAAATCTGCTGACCGCCTACGAACCGACGGCCATGCCATCCCCGAGGGCCACCGCCGACTTCAGGCGGACCGTCAGCGAGGCGGTGCTGCGGCTGGCCTCGAGCCGGACCATGGTTCGCCGCCTCGCCTGCCCCACAGAACAGCTTTTCAGAATCCGTACCTATACAAGCATGCTATGGCGAGGCAATACGCCTAGCAGATTGCGGCTCACACGCGAAGGGCCAGGACCGCTGTCGGTGAGTCAGAGCGCAAGACATGCCGTCGGCCAGAGCGCGCGAGGACGCTGGCGCTTTGGGTCAGCCTGGAGCGGTGAGCGCTCGGCGCCCTTTACCCGGACACCCTTACAGCCGGCCGAAGCCCAGGCCGATCATCACGTGCCCGGTTCCGACTTCCAGGCGACCGTAGACAGAGCTTGCCGACTGACCCGTAACGGTCCCGTATAGACCGTCGCCTGCACCGCTGCGCAGGCCGACACCTAGAAGGGCTGCTCTCCGACCGGCCGCCAGACGCACGCCTACTTCAGCGCTCAGCGAGCCCCGCAAGAGATTCGTTCCACAGCTTCCCGGGGCCAGATTGTCGGTCGCCACGCTACGGCATGTCCCTCCTCCATAGACCGGCAACCCATCGTTGCCGTAGTAGAGAACATCCTGATCTCGGTAAAAGCCCGTACCGCCCTCGGTGATGACGGTGAGTTCGGGGCGGAGTGCACTATATGCGGCTACGGTGCCTGGCGTGCGGATGGTGAGTAAACCCGCTCCGCCTAGCGCCAGTTCAGAGGCCGACGTGCCAGCCGGTCGGTAGCGACCGGCGACGAAATCGCCTCCCACCCCGACCGCTACGCGCTGTGCTTGAACTGGGACCGAGAGAGCTACGGCGAGGGTGGCGCAGAACAGAGCAAGGCGCATGGCGGTAGATGTGATAAGATGAGGAGGCACACGATGCCGCCTACTCCGGCGGTCCGGTCACACGGAGCCGCGAGTTTGTTGGAAGACGGTCGGCGAGATCGTGGCACCTCACGACAACCTCAGCGCCGCAGAACAGCGGACCGATCAGCCGCAGACCGCTGACAGCTGGCGGATGTGACGAAGCAACCTAGACGCCGCCGCTCGGACGAGGCGAGAACGCTGGCGCTTTGGGGTGGCCTGTAGGCAGCGGATTCTGCCGCGCCGGTGGTGCGGATTCAGAAGCCAAGCAGGGGCGGCTACGCCCTCAGTCTCGAACGCCCCTGCGGATGTAAGCCATGGGCGGGTTCGCCGCCGCAGAGGTGCAAACGGGAGTTAGGCGAAAGCCGCGGAGGCGCACCGGCAAGGGTCCCCACGATGAGCCTGCTCAGTCGAACAGGGTCTCGTACACCCGCTCGCTCGCGAACTCTGCCAGCATGGACTCCGACAAGCCGAGGTAGGCCACGACGGCTTCCCATGTGCTAAACACGGACACAACACCTCCTTTCGTCAGCTTCCCAGCTAGCAAGTACCCCAGCGCCGTCTCGACAGGCTTACTCGAGATCACTGCGAACCGTCCCTCGCTCGCAGACTCGGACGCGAGAAGCAACTGAGCAAACGACTCTATGCTCGAGTGATCCATGTCAATGGAAGCGTGTCTAATGTCGACTATCCCGTCGTAGGACTTGTCATACAGACTGTCGGCCCAAATTGTCTCCGTCAGCGAAATGAGGTCTTGATGGGATACCGGTCCGCTCATACGCTCCAGGATGAGCCTCTTGCCTGGAAGTATCGCGTAGTCCAAATTGGCACCCATTAGCCTCCCCTGATCTAGTTGTGCGGCTTGCCAGCCTGTGGGAAGGGCGCTCTCCAGTTCCGAGCCACTGCGCCCGGAAACAGCGTGGGTAAGTGCGGTAAAACCGACGGTCGTTATGTCGCCGACAGGTCGCTTCGCTCGTTGAGCATCGAGACGACGGCGTCTGGGTCCTCAACCTCGATCACAAGTTGGCGGTAATCGTGGTCTGACAAGTCTACAACCACGGCGTTTTCTGGGTTGGAGACGTCCCAGAAGATTCGGTCACCGTCTAGATGGAAGGTCCCGGCGGCGATCAGTCCTGGGATGGACGTACCGGGCGCGCGCCACCCTTTCCATCTCTTGACAGCGTTCGGGTCACGGCGCGCACTCCGAACTTGGTCACGCGGGATGTCAAGGCGCCCTTTGAAAGCCCACAGTTGGTGGAGGCCCTGAACGTCGAAAACGACGGTGCCAAGCTCAATACGAACGTCAACCATAGGTCTGAGTAAGTCGTGTGAGATTGACGACTACGAAGGGAGGTAGATGCTGTTGCGGGCAGGCGGTATAAGAAATGGCCGCTCAGCCGCAGCATCCGAGATGGCGTCGCCGACGAGTGAGAGGACAGAATAGTTAACGACGGTGGCTCAGCGCGCTAACGCTGCCTAGTGTTGTTGGCCTGAAGCGGTAGGTTACTAGTGCTGTTGGCCTGAAGCGGTAGGTTATATGTACCTGTGGTTCTGAGCGCCATTTAGTCTGCTGGTGCCGAGCGCCGCGCACGTCCAACTTCGCGCTGTTGGAAGAACAGGTCCCAGGCTTCGATGAAGCAGACGTAAGTGACGATGACTTCTGCGCCGACCGTACCTGCTACGTAAGTGAGACCGAGGGCGAGGTACCAGAGCCCCTTCACAAGCCGAGAGTATCCCTTGTCCCATACGTATTCCAGCCAGCGAACCGGGAAGTACATCGCGAACGAGTATGGGAAAACTTGGGGCGCGAGTTGGTTTATCCATTCAGCCATGATGGCCCTACGGCCAAGCACAGCGGAAGGTGCGTGTAACCAGTACTTCTATGGACCCGAATCTACCGCAAACGCCGTCGGCACCCGGGGGCAGAATCGGAGTCTGCGGTTGTAGACGGCTCTGAACCGAAACGCGGTTGTCTCGCGACTGGGGAACGATGCGCGCAGGTGCCGATCCGGCGACTGTCCGCTTGCGCCGCCGCCGGCACTCGCCGCTCACGGCAGACGAGCCGGCCGGCGCGGAGCGTTTGTGTCGGCCACCGCCCCGGCCGATACTCCAGCGTCTCCCCAAAGCCCGTGCCCGCACCTCCGTCCCGCCCGGCGAACCGCTTGCCCACGCCCCAGCGGCGCCGCGGCCCCGTGGGACGGTGGTGGCAGGCCGTGCGCGACCCGACCCGGCCGCTGCTCTGGCGCCTCGGGAAAGTGGCCCGTATGGTCATGCTCGTCGGGCTGCTCGTCGGCATGGCCGGCGGCGCGGCGCTGGGCGTGTGGGCGTGGAAGCTCTCCGCCGAGATCCCCGACAGCTGGGCGCTGTCGCGTGCCACAAGCGCGCAGCCGTCGGTCGTGCTGGCCTCGAATGGTGAGCGCCTGACGCAGTTCGAGCCCGCGTTCCGCGAGTGGGTGCCGATGGACTCCATCCCCCGGCCGCTCGTGGACGCCTTACTTGCCACGGAAGACCGGCGGTTTTACGAGCATGGCGGCGTGGACGTGCGCCGCACCGTCGGCGCCGTGTGGAATACGGTGCGCGGGCGTCGCGAGGGCGGATCGTCCATCACGCAGCAGCTCGCGCGCAACCTCTTCCCGAACGAGATCGGCAACGCCGGGACGGTGGAGCGCAAGATCAAGGAGGCGCTGGCGGCGCGCGAGATCGAGCGTGGCAACACCAAGCGGCAGATCCTCGAGGCCTACCTCAACACCGTCCCGTTTCTCTACAACGCGAACGGCGTGGAACTGGGCGCGCGGACCTACTTCGGCACCTCCGCGCCGCGGCTGACGCTGGCGCAGAGCGCCGTCTTTGTCGCCATGCTCAAAGGGCCGAACGAGTACAACCCGGTCCGTTTCCCCGAGCGCGCGCTCGAACGCCGCAACCTGGTCTTCCGCCGCATGGCCGCCGTCGGCGCCATCGACTCCACGGCTGCCGACTCGCTCTCCGCGCTCGACCTCGGCGTGACGCTGGCGCCGCAGCCGGGCACGTACAGCCGCGCGCCGCACTTCACCACCGCCGTCCGCCGCGTGATGGACGCCTGGGCCGACGCGCACGGCTACGACGTAGAGCGCGACGGCCTGGTGATCCGCACCACGCTCGACCTCGACGCGCAGGCCGCGGCCGAGGAGGCTGTAGCCGAGCGAGCCACGCGCCTTCAGGCCACCGCCGACCGCGAGTGGCGCCGCGGCGCACCGCGCAAAGCCATCGACGCCGCCCTCACGCGTACTGGCGCCTACGCTCGTGCTCGCGCCGACGGCCAAGATGCCGAGGCCGCGCTCCAGGCCGCGCGTGCCGACGACGCCGCGCTGGACTCCGCTCGCGCCGCCACGACCCGGGTGGAAGCAGCGTTGGTCGCGCTCGATCCGCACAGCGGCGCCGTGCGCGCCTACGTCGGCTCCCGGGACTACGCCATCGACGAGTATGACCACGCGGGCGTGGCGCGCCGACAGCCCGGCTCTACGTTCAAGGCGTTCGTCTACGCCGCGGCCCTCCAGCGCGGCTACGCGCCGACGGACGAAGTCGCCGGCGGCGCGTTCACCGCGACAGTGGAAGGCGGCGCCGACTGGACGCCCTCGGGCGGGCGCAGCGAAGGATCGCTCGCGGACGCGCTCGCCTACTCCAAGAACAGCGCCGCCGCGCGGCTGACCGAGGAGGTCGGGCCGCACCGAGTCGCGCTCGTGGCGCGCCGGATGGGCGTAAGCAGCCCCCTCGACGTGGTGCCGTCCATCGGCCTGGGCACGTCCGAGACCACGCTCCTCGAGATGGTGGGCGCCTACGGCACCATCGCGAACGACGGCATCCACCGCACGCCCACGCTCGTGTCGCGCATCGAGACCGCCGACGGCCGCGTCCTGGAATCGGTCACGGCGGCGAGGCGGCAGGCGCTGACGCGCCGCGACGCGCGCACGCTGTTCGACATGATGCGCGAAGTGATCGACCGCGGCACGGGGCGCGACCTTCGCGCGCTCGGCGCCACGGGCGACCTCGCCGGAAAGACCGGCACCACGCAAAAACACGCCGATGGCTGGTTCATCGGGATGCGCCCGGGCCTGGTGGTCGGCGCCTGGGTGGGCTTCAACGACCGCAGGGTGACGTACCGCTCCATGGAGACGGGCTCGGGCAGCAAGACGGCGCTGCCCATCGTGGCGGCGTTCTTGAAACGCGTCCAAAGCCGCCTTCCCGGCGGCCTGACGCTCCCGCGCCCGCCCGGCTACGGCGAGGCGCTGCTCGTAGAGGAAGAAGCCCCGGATACGCTCGGCATCGACGATCTCTTGCAGGACGCGGCCGTGGCCGATCCCGACCGCGCGCTCTACGAAGGCGCCGACTTCGACACGCCGCCGCCGCCGCCGGAGCGCACGACGACGGAGACGCCAAACCTCCGCCCGCTGCCCGGGGCGGGCTCAGGTACCGGGCGGGAAGCTGAGGCGCCGCCGGGACGCATCGGGTGGTAGCGCGTCGCCGGCGCGTTCTGCCTGGCGGTGCGCTTTGACAGCACATCTAGCTGGCGACGCTATCGACCGTGTCATCCTAGCGAGCGCAGCGAGCCGAAGGATGATCTCAGGATTGCACAGCGTCGCCGGCAGGAGATCGACTCAGAGACCACGCTCGGCTGGGACCTTTCAGCCACGGCGCTGCACGCCTCTGCTCAGAACAACCGTCACCGAAGGTCAGTGCTCGGCGCGTTGTGCCATCAGTGCGAACTGTCGCTTGGTGAGGCTCGGGGGACCGTCGAGGCTACTGCCGCAACTTGCGCGCGGCGAGGCCGGCGCCTGCGAGCGCCAGCAGCGCCAGCCCGCCGTCGATCGGAATCGGCGGCGGCGGCGGGGGCGCGGCATCGTTGGCCGGAGTCTCCGGCGCGGCGACGGGCGCCACCGGAGCGGCCCAGTCGGGGACAGACTGCGCCGGCGGCGCGGTGGAGATAGAGAGCGCGAGCGCGCCAGCGAGAAGAAAACGGGTCATGTCAATAGAGGTCGACAGGAAGAGCTCGCAGAACGTCTGCGCACCGGGTGGGCTAGCGGATGACGGTCAGGCGGCGTGTCTCGGAGACGCTTTCGCCGTCCACGCGCACCACGTAGACGCCAGCGGCGAGCCGCGACGCGTCGATGCGCAGTTCGAGTACACCCGACACCTCGCCGTCGGCGAGGACGGCGACTTCGCGGCCCAGCGCGTCGTAGACCACTGCGCGCACGCGCTCCGGCGATGGCACCGATAGCGTGAGACGGGTGGTGCTGCGGCTCGGGTTCGGCATCGGTTGGCTCAGCGTCGCCGCCGTCGGCCCATCCTCGCCGGCCACCGTCGGCGCCGACACGGAGACGGTGAAGCGCTCCGACCAGTCGGCCGTCGCGTCCGACGTGAACGCGTACGCCTCGACGCCTCGAAGATCCGTCGTCTGTCCCGTCTGGATGTCGGTGAGCGCGAGCGTCCACTCGGCCGGCACGTTCTCCACCTCAGGCCAGCTCAACTCGAAAGCGCCCGGGCCGGTGGTGTAGAACGCCAGCGGGATCTCATCGGCGCCGGACACGTCCAGCGGACGGCTCTCGGCCGCTTTGGGCGCCAGCGCGCCGTCTCGGTCCTGCCCGACGGGGCCCAGCAGTGCAAACGGGCTGGAAAAGGCGCCCAGCTTCGAGGCGTCGTAGGCGTCCCACGCCGCCGTGGCGCCGTCGGCGAACAGCACGGAGGCGGCGCCGTCGTAGACATCGGTGCCGCCGACGGTACCTGAGATCTCGAAGCGCAGCGTCCGCAGGCTCTCGGTGCTGCCCTGCTTGCCGACAAACACGTCCGACGAGGTGTTACCGGTGCGGTAGGCGGCGTCATAGGTCACCGTGAGTGGGTAGGCCGGGCTCGCAGCGGTGCTGCGCTCCAGCCAGACGCCCTGCCACACGGACAGGTCGTCGGCGGCGGAGGTGCCGCCAGCGCCGTCGGTACCGGCGTCGGCCTGCGCGGTGCGCGTCACGTAGCCCTGGGCGGCGGGGTCCCAGATCTGGATGGTGTTCTGGAAGGCGACCGGCCCGTTCTGGTCCTGAGCGGTGACGGTGACCAGGCCGCCGGCGGTGCCGTCGAGGTCGAGCCCCTCACCGAACGGGTTGCCGGCGAGGTAGAACGTGTCGTCGTCGGCCGCGCGGTCGGCGGCGGTGAACGTGGTCGTGGCGTTCTCCGTCGGCGAGAGGCCGATGGTGCTCAGCGCGAGGGGCAAGGGCTGGACCGAGGACGCCGTGGCGCCCGAGCCGCACGGGCCAGCGTCGGCGGGGTCGTCCCAGAAGTACCAGAAGAAGCCGCGGCCCGAGGCGAGCGCGTCGGAGTAGGCGCCCGGAAGCACGTAGCCGGCGGTCGTGCCGGGCGCGCTGCCGCCGGCGTAGCCGGTGAAGAGGTTGTCCACGGCGGCGTCGCACTGCGGGTCGCCGGGAATGCCGGAGACGAGGTTGGTGGCGGTGAGGTCGCCGACGGTGAGGCCGGTCGTGGGCGCGCTCAGCATGCGCCAGCCCTCTGCGCCGCTGCTGGCCACTGCCGCGGGCGTGCCGTAGGCAGCTAGGTACGGACGACCGCTGGCCGATGTGAACTCGCCGCCGACGTAGAGCGCGCCCTCGAAGGGAGAGATCGTCCAGACTCGGTTGCTCACGTTCGGGGCGAAGGCCGTCAGTTGACCTGTCGTCACGTCGATGGCGGCCAGGCGGTTGCGCTGTTGCCCGCCGATGAAGGTGAAGTCGCCTCCGACGTAGAGCGTCTCGCCGGACAGTGCCAGCGACCAGACGTTGCTGCTGACGTTCGGATCGAAGGGTGTCAGCGTGCCCGTCGCCACGTCGATGGCCGCGAGGTCATTGCGCGGCTGCCCATCGATAGTGCTGAAAACGCCCCCAACGTAGAGCGTCCCACCGGAGAGCACCATCGCTCGGACGCCTTGGTTGGCGTCCGGATTGAAGGGCGTTGCCGCCCCAGTCGCCGCGTCGAGCGCAGCCAGCCGGTTGCGCGGCTGGCCGTCGATGGTCGTAAAGTTGCCCCCGGCGTAGAGCGTCCCGCCGTCCACGGCCAGCGCACGAACCGTGCCGTTTGTGTTCGAACGGAAGGCCGTCGCCTGGCCGCTCGATGCATTGAGCGCCGCGAGGCGCGGGCGCGACTGCCCACCGATGAAGGTGAAGTTGCCCCCGACGTAGAGCGTGCCGCCCGAGAGTGCGATCGCCTGGACTGTGCTGTTCGCCTTCGGATCGAAGGCCGTCGCCTGACCGTTCGCAACATTGAGGGCAGCGATGCGGTTGCGCGGCTGCCCGCCGATGGAGGTGAACTGGCCCCCGGCGTAGAGCGTGCTGCCTGAGAGCGCCAGCGCGAAGACGGTCCTGTCCGCGTTTGGGTTGAACCCCGTCGCCTGACCGTTGAACGCGTTGAGTGCGGCGATGAACCTGCGCGTTCTTCCACCGATGGATGTAAAGCCACCCCCAGCGTAGAGCGTTCCGCCTGAGAGCGCGAGTGCGTAGACCGAACTGCTTGCGTTGGCGTTGAAGCTGCCCAGCGCCCCGCCACTCGATGGGTTGAGTGCGGCGATGAACCTGCGCGCTTGCCCGCCGATGGTGGTAAAGAAGCCGCCGGCGTAGAGCGTGCTGCCTGAGATCGCCAGCGCAGAGACCGGCCTGTCCGCGTTCGGATTGAACCCCGTCGGCTGGCCGCTTCCCGCGTTGACGGCGGCGATGCGGTTGCGCGTCTGCCCGCGGATGGTGGTGAATCTGCCACCGACATAGAGGGTGCTACCCGAGATCGCCAGCGCCTCGACGGAGTCGTTCGCGTTGGGGTTGAACCCTGTCACCTGACCGTTCGACACGTTGACGGCGGCGAGG